>PVKA01006626.1:0-82430 GCA_004027165.1 Ctenomys sociabilis | reverse complement strand
CTCACTTAAGTCCACATCCACCCCAGCAAGGTTACAGAGCTCACAGGGCAGAGGTGCTGCACACCTGAACAGGAATGGCTGCCTTTCTAGGGCTGTGAAAAGATTTTGGAGGAGAACAAGGCTTGTGGAGAGTGGAAGAGAGCTCAGGGAGCCCCAGGGCCCTTCAGATCTCCAGTTCCACCCAGGGCAACCTGTTAAGTGAGTGGTGAAGGGACCAACAGACCACCCATACAGAATAGAAGCCCTATGAAGGGTTCTGCCTGATTAACCCAGAAACAAGGTAAGCTGGGGCATTTGCCTTGTATGGAGTGGGAAGACTCAAATTACATCATACTGTGTTCGTGGTGACGTGTGGGTGATGTGCTGTCTTGGAAGGCAGAATGCAATGGCTCCTACAGAGCCAATGACCATAGAAAGGGTCACCTCTCCTGACCAGGTAGATCACTGTAGGCAGTTCAGCTTCTAGAAATAAATTCTGCACAGAGATGTCCACTGCTCTGTTTCCATTTTGCCAGTCATCATCACCATAGCAACCCCTCACTGGCCCCTCAGGTGTGCCAAGCACTCTGCTGGGCATGGCTGTACCCCTCCTTCTGGTGACCCTGGAGGGTGAGGTGCTGTCACCTTGTATGTGTCCAGCATGCTGATATGCAGCCAGGGGTAAGCAGAGCTGGCCTTGATGCAAACCTAGGCCTACATCTAAAGCCTGGGCCCCAGGTCACTTGACTGAGAACACTAAGGTTGGAAAGGAGCAAATAGCAGGATGGAATCTCAAGGTAGTGAAGGGTCATCCTGGGTTAGGACAAAGGGAGAAAGACAATGCTAAGTGCATGCAATCACACAGGGCGGGGAGGAAATGTGGAGCCGGCTGAAGTGAGGCTCTGCCATAGTGCAGACCACTAGTGGCTTCAGAGCAACTGTGATCCCCAAAGGAGCTGGGCCAGGCCATGCCCCTGGGCTGCTCTGACCACCCCTCCTTGTGGTCTTTGGAAAACCCTGGAAGCCCCAGGGATCACCAAACCCTTCCAGAGACAGCCATTTTCCCTCTGGTTCCAAATAGCTGAGGCCTGTCTGGCATGATCAGTACCAACTGCCACTGGATGTGACGGGTGGTGGAGGGGAGACAGATGAAAGCCCAGACCAAGTCAGCTCCCGGGTACCACAGAGAAGAAACAGCAGCTTTCATCAACCCTGCTATGGTCAGAGTGCCACCCACCCATAGCAAGGTCTATGGATACTCCACTAAATCTAAGATCAGACTTCAGGGTGTAAGGCTCAGGCAAAGCTGGGAACCCTAGGCTCAGTGATGCCCTCAGACAACAGCTGAGTATTGGCTTATGTTTAATGCCATGCTAAAGATATCTCCCTAACAATGTGTCCCTTGATGTCTCTCTGACCACCATGACTTGCATTTATTTGCTGCCCACACATGTAGAACTAGATATGGTCCCATTTCCTCCCATCCCACCCTGCTAGCTAGAGGAATAGAAAGACAGCCATGAAGGTAACTATCTGTCATGGGCTACCTGTCCTGGTTGGGGAGGGCTTGACCTTCTGGATAACATTCAGGGGGAAAGTTCTATCATGGGGACATCATTTTGGAACAGGATGTATAGGAGTTCGCCATACATTCAAAGCCAGGGATCAAATGGGACAGGGGATGTGGGACAAGTCCATCTAGGACAGTGTGAGTGGAGTGTGGGCTTCGAGACTTTCAGTAATGATAGAAAGGGAGGAGCTTACTCTTGCACATGCATACATGCACACTGAGTCAAGTATAGGGGTGTGCATTGCAATCAGCAGTCAGGATCCGTGCTGTGAACTGCAAGTCTGATGACATTTTGACTCAAAATTATTCCTCCAAAGCCCAGGATGGCCTCTCCTAGTGACCACTGGAGTGGTGCTGATACTGGCCGAGAGGAGAGATGCATCCTCAGGGACAGAGGAGACAGATACATGAGGAGGAGGTGGAGCTGGAAGGAACAAACATTCAGCTATCACCGTGGCCGGTGGTGAGCATGCTCCCCAGCTGAGCGCTAGGCCATGCGGTACAGCTGAGAAGGGACCCAGCAGGCCTACAGACACCCGGTAGTGCTAGGATAGGAATAAGGCCCCTTGGCTCTTCCAGGGAGCCACCAGTGTGGCACACCAAAGAGCTGATGCAGGAAAGTACAGGGAAGTGATGGAGTTTGGCTCTTCCAGAAGAGGAGCTTCACTGGAAGGATACACATGTGCCTGAGTGTGTAGATGCATAAACCTTGGGAAACAGCTTCTGGGATTCTGGGGACTACAGACTGTTCACCTCCAGGAGCCATGGACAGCTGCTGCTCAGGGCCTCAGCGTGCTCATGTTCGGCTGGCCCAGACTCCCAAGCCAGGGTGCCAGGGAAGCTGGGATGCCAAGACCGGGCAAGGACTGGCCACAGGTGCACCAGCCTCACAGTGTATGTTCTCATTTCAGCCCGCTCCAAGAGCCTGGTGATGGCAGAGCAGAGTCGGGGTGCCGGGCAGCCGCTGGGCCCCCGCAAGCCAGGCCCCATGCTAAAGGCCGGCTGGCTGCGGAAGCAGAGGGGCATCATGAAAAACTGGCAGCAGCGCTGGTTCGTGCTGCGTGGAGATCAGCTGTTCTACTACAAGGACAAAGATGAGACCAAGCCCCAGGTGAGGAACACCTGTCCCGTGTCCTGTGGGTGTCGGGCTAGAGTTCAAGGAAGGGCTCGCTATGCCTGGTTTGGGAAGCAGAGACCTCGGCACCTGTGCTTTATTCTTATTCCCAAGATCCTGGTGTCACAGCTTGTTATGCAGAAGCACATCCCTAGTGCTGGTAAGGAGACTGCTCCCTGTGCTGTGGGTGGAGAGCACCCCCAGCTTGAAGAGGGCACTGCCTCGTCCTTTCCAGCTCACTTCCATACTCCCTCAGGAATCACTCAGGAAACTGGCTAGGGACAAATCTGACCTCATGGGCTGACCTCAGAGTCCTGAGTCCAAGGCTCCCATGTCACAGTGTTATTTCCCGCCAGCACCCACCTGGGGACCAAAGACTTCTGCTGCCCTCCCAAACTGTGCTGAGCTCTTCCACTTCATGTCCTCTACCATACATGGGCCATGAGGCCCTGTGACTGAGAGCTCTGCACACCACCATCCAAGACAGTGGGGCTGATGGCACGAGGCAACCCCGTCCTCAGGACAGAGGGGCACCTGGCACCCACAGGCTCCACCACCCTAGATCATAAGTATTTAAGAAGAAATAATGGATCCACAGTGAACTTGGGCAGCATGTTTTCTTGTCTCCCTTAAGCAACACAGTCTAGCACTGTTTGTAAACTCACCAAGTATTATAAGCAATCAGGGATGACTTAAAAGTATCCAGGAGGAGGTGTAGAGGTTCAACACAAGTGTGTGCCATGTTATATAAGACTTCAGCATCCGTGGACCTCAGTATTTGCAGCAGTCTTAGGCCCAGTTCCTGCAGCCAGCAAGGGACATCTGATGTCACTCCTTGGGGAAGTGGGGAAGGGAAGTTAAGGAGCAAGTCCCAAGCAGTGCTTCTGGTCCAAGGGCACATCTGTGCGTGTCCCAGAAACCCCCACAGTGAGGGGCTGGGAAAGTGCAGTGGCATCTGAGTACAGGACAGAGGAATGTCAGAAAAATAACTCTGACACCTCTTCCTTCTGAGTGTGTCCAAGACAGAGTGTCACTGTTGGTGAGCACATCTTTGCTCTTCCACAGTACTTTCTATCCTCCCTTCAAGAGAAAATAAGTTTGGATGGAAGGAGCAGGCTTCATTTCATAGCCTGCAATTGGAGCTGGAATCATGCAAGTTAATAACTCTGCCTTCGTGGTATTTATTCCCGTGGTTGCCTCTGTTTATGGGAAGTGATTCAGATTTCTGCTCACAGCAGCACTATCAAGCTTGCCTTTCTAAGCTGTACCTACTTTAAAAACAAGACTTTCATTGCAATGTGCAATCTGAATGCTACTGAACCAAACTATTAAAAAAAATGATTAGTGTGGTAAGGATGTGGTGATGCACACCTGTCATCCCACACTCTGGGAGGCTGAGGGAGGAGGAGCAAAAGTTCAAATCCAACCTGTGAAACTGGAGCACTTAGTGAGATCCTACCTAAAAAAGGCCTGGTAATATAGCTCAGTGCAGAAGCCCTGGGTTCAAATTTTATGTTACATAGATTTTACCACAGTAAAAAATAAATCCAGGAAAACTTTCAAATAAATAATAGTGCAAATACAAGGTTGATAGAACAAAAAAATCATGTGATTGGACCTAAAATTAAGATGAAAGCAGACCTGAAGAAGACTAGGAAACCCTAATCTCACCCACTCCTACCTCCAGAGGAAGGAAAACCACACCCACACCAGTTCACAGGTCAGATAGGAGCTTTGAACCTAATAGATCTGGATGTGTCAAAATCACATCTCACATACTAGTTGTGTGCATGAGTTGAGAGACTTAGGGCGAGGAAGATGGCTCAGTAAAATAAGAGCTTCCCTGGCAAGCACAAGGCCCTGAGTCCAATCTCCTGTTCCACTTAAATAAATAAATAAATAAATAAATGAGTTAGGAGACTCACTTACATTTTAACTTCAGGTTTTATTTGTAGAATGAGATAATCTTACCTATGTGCTGGGAGTTAGGTACATACCTTGCACATAACCAAAGGCCAAGCCAAGCATGCTGGACACTTAACCTGTGCTGACATGGTCCCCTGCCTTGGCCCTCAGCTTACACCATTTCCCTTGTGGACTCTTTGGCCCCTCAAGCCTGGCCTGGCTTTCTCAGCTGGCTGGTGATTTGTCATTCCGATGACTCTCACCAAAACTGCCAGGATCCACAACCTTTCAGAGCCATGCGTGGGGCAGCCTCAGCTCTCAGACCCACCCCAAGTCACCCAGCAGGCCGCGCTCAGTAGCTACTCTTGGGATCCTCTAGGCCTGAGCTGACACTAGTAGGCCTGGGGCTGTTATGTCCCCAGCAAAGCCAGACTCCATGGCAGCCCCATGCACAGGTCTCTAATCTCAAAGCAGCGATGCATCCAACTGGACTCGTTCGTCGGACTCAGTATATCACCAGCTGCCTGGCACAAGCTCCCCCACCAATTTCTACTTAATTGCATGAACTCCATGTAATACTCTAATTCTCAGTGCCTGCTTCCTGGAGAAACATGCCCTGCTCATTGGCCCAGTCAGTGTCCTCCTGTCAGACAGCCGTAGCAGCTGCTGTCACTGCCGGGAAGAGGGACAGACAGTGCCCGTGATGCTGCCCAGACCTCCAGAACCGTGGTAAGCAGCACAGGGCTCATGCCCCTTGCTCTCCACCAAAGCTTCGCTCTTCTTGGTCCCCTTTGCAGGGGTCACAGGGTCAGGCCTGGCAGAAAACACAGGCACCTGCAAAAGTGCTGGCACGAGCTCAGACAGAAGGCTCAGAATATGTGACACCCTCCCCCTGCCTTCCCCCCTCACCTCACCCCCGCCTTCCCCAGCACACATCCCAGGGTTTCCAGCAGGTAATTCCACAGTGAAGGAGTCCACGAGTTTTCATCGGAGTGGCCTTAGCTGCTGGTCAAATCGCTTGCTTGGGCCATGGACCTGCCCCTGAGGTGCCCTCTGCTTAGCACAGCCTATTCCATGCCTCCAATGCTTTCATCACCTCAGTCCTTGATAGTTTCTTGGCTTGGATCGAAATGGAAAGTGCAACCTCCAAAACCTAAGATGTGAAAATGTCGCAAATTGAAGGTGATCCACCAACAGATAGGAAGAAAATGAGGGGAAGGAAAAACAATAAGGCAATGTAAAGAGAAATGAGCAGATAAGATGACAAGGACATGTACATGCACTTCAGCTGTCCTAACAAGTGCAAGCTGCACATAGTGGTGCATACCTATAGTCCCAGCACTCTGGGAGACTGAGGCAGGAGGACTGCAAGTTTCAGTCAAACCTGAGCATTTTAGCAATTTAGTGAGACTCAAACTGAAAAAAAGGATAGTGGGCCAGGTGAATAGCTCAGTGAAAAGGCACTGGCTTCAGTCCCTAGTACAAAAAGTGAATAATCTATTCCTTAAAAGATAGTGAGGGACAGGGATTTAGCTTAGTGGCACAGCACCTGCCTGCAAGTGTAAGGTCCTGGGTTCAATTCCTGGTACAAAACAAAACAAAAGAGGGTAAAAGCTAAGAGATGTCCATGTGAGTCCTGAGTGGAAGGAAGTATCCCTCAGATGTGGGTGGCCAGGCTCAGAGCACATCTCACGGGACCAGGTCCCTTCGGAACACAGCGGTGTCACAAAAGCCATGGATGTCCACAGGGGTTTGCTTGTCTCACCCCAGTGTCTCTGTGCGGAACACAAACATTCAAGAGAAGCAAAGCCAGTGAGCCAGGGTGAAGGAAGGGGAGTCACTGCCACACTCCCAGGACCTCGTGCAGTCCAAGAGTCCTGCTTCATAGTCTGAGTGTTCAGCCAGGGGTGGGAGTCACAGGCATGACACGCCTGGACACTGGCCTGAGCCAGTCCTTGCTGGCCACTTTCCAATGGTGCAGTCCAAAGAGCAGACAGGAAAGTTGCTAGGGCTCATGGCAGCTGCAGGCCAGGACTCAGAACGTCTGCCAGTGCTGCGTGGCACTGCCTGCCCCTAGCGGCATGGGGCAACTGGCTGAGCCAGCCTTTCATTTCCTTTTACTCCTGAGGCCCAGACAGAAGAGCAAAGGAGGAACATTATAATGGTCCCCTTTACCCTTGTAGTATATGTTCCAAGTTCTCAGTGCATGTCTGACTTCATGTCAAACTTCTGAACCTTCTACCTTTTAGGTGATTTTCCTAGACCTGTATGCCCATAATAAAGCTTAATTCGTGGCTAAGCACAGTAAGAGACTGGAAGCAGTAACTGATAAAATGGAATCATTAGAGTAAAATTCTATAATAAAACTTTGTGCTTGGGGGCCTTTATTAAATACAATAAGGGTTATTTGGACCCCAGAACTACAATATCAACCTAATAGCCAAGATAGCTACTCAATATCTATGGGTAGGGGACACAGTGGAGATGCACTGAACAAAGGGGTGATTCGTGGGAGCCAGCAGGGCCACTTAAGATTTTTTCAAGCTACTCAGGGTGGTGTACAACTTTCAACTTACAAATTGCTTATTTCTGAGTCAGACACGGTGGCACATGCCTAGAATCCTACTACTCTGAATCACAAATGTGAGCCCAGCCTAGACAACTTAGCAACACACTATCTCAAAATTTTGAAAAGTCAGAAATAAAAAAAAAAAAGAGGCTGGGAATATACCCCAGTACTAAAACCCTGGGTTCAATTGCCAGTCCTGGAAAAAAAAAAATTATTTATTTCCAGAATTCTCCATTTAATATTTTCATGTTGCCTTTGGCCAACGGTAACTGAAACTTTAAGGAGTGCACTGGAGGATAAGAGGGACTATCAAATTACTAAATCAGCATAGAAACACAGCGTTTAATAGTGCCACCATTTTCAAATGTGTGGGCTTGGGGCCTAGTGAATAGTGCAGGGCAACATTAATATTTATTTTCTCTCAAATCATCTAATTAGTTGACCTAAACACTGCTGAATGTCCTCCAAAATTCTCCTTCTTTCTATTGATATTACAGTCTCCTGGGTCAGTTGGCTCTGGTCAGGTGGGGCCATCTGGCTGTATGGCCTCCCAGTTAATCCAGCAGGGGCAGAAGACCAGCAAAGGTCCCACTGGTCATGGGCTGGTTTAAAGGAGCAAGCTTGTCATGATACTGTGGCTCCTACAGAGTCCCACAGGCCTCAAGCTCAGGAACCTCGGAAGCAGAGAGCAGCCCACAGAGACACGGTGACACTACTAACCTGCCCTAAATCTGTGACGAAATCACATGTACCTTTGCCTGTCCTTCCTTCTCCTGGGACCAGATAGACATCTGGGATTCAAGGTCAGCACTCCAGGTTAGCATTCTGAGCTCAGGTCCCTTCCCGATGAATTCTCTGCATCCCTGGGGCTTGCTCAGTCTCCAGCCCACCTGCCACTGAGGCCAGGACACCAGGACTAGGAGTGCCACCTCTGTACAGACTTCCCACGTGGAGCAACATCAGTTTCCACAGACATGGCCATAGGCAGCAGAATGACCACACTGGTGACAGGGCCCAGGAGAAGGGGGCTGGGCCCACAAGGACCATGCTGGCACCTGCAGGGCCATCTCAACTTCACAGCCAGGGGTGTGACCATTGGAGAGAGGCTCCAAGAGTGACTCAGGACAATTGGGACAGGATTTGGGATGGAGTCCGGCTTGGAGTCCTGGCCCGCTGGGCAGCTAACCAAGCCTTCCCCCCAAGAAAGGCACACCCTTGTGAGATGCTCTTAGCTGGGAGCCCTGAGAGTTCTTCGGGCTATACTAGCTTCCCCAGGCATAGGCTGCACACCTGTCGCAGGCCCAGAACAGCTGCCAAGCTCCTCTGGTGCCCAGCTGGGTTTGCAGTGGGCTCAGGGCCAGGCTGGGTAGCCAGAAGGTGACCCCCTGGGGAGGTGCTAGAACGTGCAGGAGCTGCTGCTCGGATCCCACGCCTGTTTCTGTGGATCACCTGGCAGCTCTCACACTGGCCTGCGTCACTCCTAGGGCAGCGGGAAGGCAAGTAGTGCAAGACACACTGAAGCTAAGCAGCCCGAGCCGGCCCGTGTGCTGCCTGAGCACAGGGAAGTCAAGGGCCCTGGGCAGAAGCCTCCCCGCAGAGCCTCCTGGGAGAAGGTGCAGGGCAGAAATCGTCAGCACAGAAAGATGCTCTTCTCTGAGAAGGACAGTGCCTCACCCACAGCTCACTCTATTCAGCCTTTCTTTTCCTTTTCTTTCCTTCTTTTCCTGATAGCTACACTCTGACAGAAATGGCTCATGGCTACAGGCTTAGGTGATAAGAACAGAGAGGAGGCCTCCCTACATGGTACCGAGCTTCTTCCTGAGGTCTATTATTTATGTAACCTTCGGAGCTGTACCATTCCTGGTTGGGTATCAGATGCCTGAAGCTTTTAAGATGGATCTAAGGTCCTCATCAGAGTTCTCAGAGATAAAGAACCTGAACAATTACCTTTAAAATATGTCTGCAGTTTTCCGAGGCACTGCCTATGGAGAATGTTATCGCGCTGTGGCTGTGGCTTCATAAGAAGCTTTTTAGGAGCTGTCTCTGAGGGCAGAGTTCTTTGACGAGTCTGGGGAGCCTGGAATGCCAGTTGCAGGGAGCTCAGAACCGTTGCGAACCCCAACACAGGCCAGGGAGAGACACACAGACGCAGGGGCCTGCAGGGGCCAACCGTAGCACGATTACCATCAACTCTAGGCTCGCTGCTGTCCTGGACCCCTGATGTCTGGTAACAAACACACAAAATGATAGGTGAGTGGGCACCCCTAAAAACGGACCAGAGAAATAAGATGGTGGCCAAATTAGCTTTGAGAATAATAAAGTACTCACAATTGCACAGGCCCTGAGTGCTTACCAGGTGCCAGCTCAGATGACCCTGTGAGGAGGGAAGCACAGAGGATAACAGTTCCTGACTACTGGTCAGAAAACCAGGGACAAAGGACAGGGTTTGAACAGATGGCACCACCTCATTTAATAGAGAAAACTGAGGCTGAACAAGGCAAACTTGCCCAAAACTTATGGTTTGTATCTAATTGTCCCCCCAGTGCCTCATGCAATCATGGTAGGGGACTTCTAGAGTTAGGATTAATTCATGATCAAGGCTGGGATTATTAGTCTTAGTACTGCTTGGATTATGGGTGTGATTCCTACACCCAGCCTTGGGCAGACAGCCTGACTGCAACTTAAGGCAGACAGACTTGCTCTCTTTTGTTCTGTTGCTGTTATTCCTCCCTTTTGCTCTCCGCTCCTTGCCACCACCATGAACTACTGCCCTCTGCCATGTGCCACTCTGCCTTGGAGCCAGCTGAGTAAGGCCTGAAAGCTCCACTAACTATGAGCTAAATAAACCTTGCCTTCCTTCACTGTGGGTGTCAAGTGTTTGTCCCAGCAAAGAGAGAAGAGTAACTGAGACAACTTACTATCTGTGAGTAAGTGAGGTCAGGACTTGAACTAGATCTGAGGCCAAAATCTCTGTGGTTTCCACAGTGGTCCCCCATCACCTCGATTTCAGATATGATCTTGTTTCTCTTCACAATAGACGTTCTGGGTGCAGGACATCCCACTGGACCCACACAAGTAGAAATCTTAGTGGCTTTTGCTATTTGTTAATCCAACTTTCTCCCTTGGATGGGGCTGAGGCTTCTGGATATCCAGCAGGGCTCTAAGAGCTCTTCCCAAAATGGGTATTCTTTGTGACAGAGGTCACAGCAGCCTCCCCTGTAGACAGTGCCCCCTTCAGGCTGAGGCTGGTACAGAATTGGCCCGGAGGACTTGGAAAAAAATTGCCATTTGCTATGAGTCAAGGAAAGTCCAGAGGCCTGGCTCTGTATGTTGCAATGCCTAACACTCCCTCCCAAAGTGTAAGATTCTGGGACTCTTTCTGAATAGCCCTTTCTAAATATACTTGTCCCCATGTATCCATGCACTCTGCAACCAAAAAATTCTAACATGCAGTTTGCTAAATTTTGTCCTATGTAGACACCTCTGAAACTGTTACTACAACCAGGATAACTAACTACACACTATAGGTTGGCCAAATAGCTCAGCAGATTAAAGAACCTGCAAGCAGGCACGGGGGGTCGGGGGTTCAATCCCCGGGCCTGCCATGCTGGCCCCACCCCCAGGGCACATTGAGATGGCAATTAAGACTGGGTGTTATGGTGCATGCCTGTAATCCCAGCTCTTGGGAGGCTGTAAACAGGTGGATCTAGTAGTCTGATCTAGTAGTGAGACCCTGAACACCCTGTAGACCCTTCCCTAAATATACAAAAGAAAAAAAACTCACTAACACTATAACCAGATTTCCTTCTGTCCTTTTGTAGTCCTGCCCTTTCTCCACTGGCTCCGTTCTTTCTGACATCTGACTCTAGTAACTACCGAACTACTAAGTATTTTCTAGATTTCTATGTAAATGGAATCACGCAGCACACACTCACTGGTTGCATCACTTCTTTCCTTGAGCTCACTAGAGATTCGCTTGTGTTGGAGCATGCACGAACAGTCCACGCAGTCTTAGTGCTGAGTAGGATTCCTGGCGGACACAGATCATGGTATGTCTGTCCATTTGTCTGCTAATGGCCATTTGGATTGAATCCAGTTTTGGATATCAAAAATAAAGCTGCTTTGAACATTTGTACATAAATCTTCATCTGAATGTGTAAAAGCATGTTTCATGGGTAAAATCACTACAGGGGATTATACAGTGGATGCGTATTGATTTTTTTAAGAAATTGCTAGACCTCCTTATAAAATGGCTCCATCATCTCACACTCTCATCAGCAGTGGGCAGGTCTTCCAGGGCTTTAGGCCTGCCACACCCACATTGTGTAACTAATTGTATGGATGTTCTCTTTGATTCCATCAACTTAAATAGCTCCGTAGTGGTATTATATTGTGGATTCAATTTGCACTTCTCTAATGACCACTGAGGTTGAAGATGTTTCTATGAACTTACATGCCAGCCCTGCATCATCCATAATAAATACTTATTCAATGATTTTGCCCATTTAATTGGAGTATATACTTCCTTATTAAAATTTAAGAGTGATTTATGTATTTTCGGGTAAATCATTTTCAAATATTTTCTCCCATATGTAACTTTTATCATCATTCCTCAAAGAGCATAGTTAATTTGAATAAACCAGATTTATCAACTAGAATTTTTTGAGTTGTATATCTAAGTTGTACCCCAGAAACTTTTGCATAGTCCAAAATCATAAACATTTTCCACCAGAAATTTGGAAGACTTTGCTTTTACATTTAGAAATACCATTTGTTTTGTGCATATATTTGTGTATGATGGACAAATTCACATTTTTGAACATGACTATGTATTTGTTCCACCACCATTTGTTGAAAACATTATCCACTCGCCATTGAATTTGCTTTGTCCTTTGGTTGGGAAATCAGTTGTCCATAAACGTGTGGGTGTGTTTTTGGTCTGTCGATTTTGTTTCATTAGTCTATTGGACTATCTTTATTCCAATGTTTCATCGCTTGTGTTACTGTAACTTTATAGAAAGGATTGAAATCAAGTAGTGTTAGGTCTCAATTTTGTAAGTCTGCTTCTGAACTGTCTAGCAATTCTAAGTACTTTACATTTGTAGATGAATTTTAGAATGAATTGCTCAGTTTCTACAGAAATGCCTACTGTAATTTTGATTGGAATCATACTAAATGTATAGGGCAATTTGGAAAACACCAACAAATTAACAATAGTAAGTGTCCTGAGCAGTAAACATGGAAAATCCCCATGTTTGTTTAGATCATTCTCATTTATGTAGATCTTTCATTTCTGCAAGCAGTGATTTATAGAGCCAGCACACACATTTTGTACATCTGTTGTACAAATTCATAATATTTATGCCTAAATATTTCATGTTTTGATGCAATTAAAGTGACTTTGTGCCGTCAGTTCCCAACAGTCCATTGCTTATATATAGAAATATAACTTTGCCCTCTGTGTTTATCTTGTCTCTGGCAACTCTGGTGGCTCATTTGTTAGTTCTTGTAGCTTTCATCAGATTTCGTGCATGGCTCTTTGTGTTTTGCATGAATACCATTTTGCCTCATCCTCGCTGCCTCCAATCTGCCAAACATCCTCATCCTGACCCTGGTCTTAGGAGAAAACCTTTGTCTTTCACCATTAAATATGACATTATCCTTTGGTTTTCATAAATGCCCTTATCTGATGGAAGAAGTCCTATTTTACTCCTAGTTTGTTGAAAACTTTTATCACAAATGGATGGTGAGTTTTTATCAAATGTTTTCCTGTCTTTATGAGATAATTACATTTGTTTTCTCTTTTAGTTCTATTAATATGGAAAATTGCATTGATTAATTTTCAATATTAAATTAAATCTGAATTCCTGGGCTGAGCCTCATGCAATCTTTGCATGTCTTCCTTTCTAGATAGGTTGGATTCTGTTTACTAAAATTCTGCTGAGAATTTTTGCCTCTGTGTTCACGGAAACATTTGTCTCTGGAAAGTTTTTCCTTGCAATGTCTTTGGCTGACTTTGTATCAAAGCAATGCTGGCCTCATAAATGTATTTAAAAGTATTGTTTATCTAAATTTCCTCAAAGAATTTGTGTGTAAAATTGATATTATTTCTTCCCTAAATATTTGGTATAATTTAGCAATGAAGCCATCTAAGCCTGAGATTTTTTTGTGAGAAGGTTTTTTGGTACAATTTTAATTTCTATAGTGCTATTTCTTTTTTTTATGTATTTGGTTGTTACAGGGTCTCACTATGCAGTTCAGACTCATGGTGATCCTCCTGCTTTCAGCATTCTCAGTACTGGCATTACAGGCATGTACCACTACACCCAGACTCTGTGGCTGGCTTAGCCAGCCCTGGGGGCAAGGCTGGCATGGCATGTGGTACCAGGGATCTAACTGCTGTCCCTGCACTTGCCTAACCTTGCCTCCACAGGCACTTTAGTCCACTGAGCTATCTCATCAGCCCGAGACATTTCTTCTTGAATGAGCTTGGTAGTTTGTTTCTTTTAAGAATTTTTTCCATTTCACCTAAATTCTCAGATCTACTAAATTAATGTCTTGGGACATATGTGCATGCGTGCATGCGTGTGTGTGTGTGTGTGTGTGTGTGTGTGTGTGTGTGTGTGTGTGTGGTTTCAAAGTGTTGGAGGCTGATTCCAAGGCTAAGCACAAGACATGCACTTGTTCTACCTCTGAACCACATTATGTTGTTCTTAACGTTGCCTTATTATCCTTTTTAGAACTGAAGAACCTGATGTGACAGCACCTCTCTCACTCCTGATACTGATCACTTATCTTCTTCCCTTTTTACCTAATTAGTTTGGCTACAGGCTTATCAATAAAATTTCTCTAATCATAAAATCACCTTTTGGGTACATTAATTTTCTTTATTATTTTCTATTGTTTTATTTATAGCCATTCAGATTTTCATTTTTCCTTCTTCTTTTTACATTGAATTTTGTCTTATTTGCTTTACTTAGTTCCTGTAAGGATGCTGAGGACATTGATTTGAGATCTTGGGATTTGTTTGTTTTAATTTTTGTTTTGTAAGACAGGTCTCACTATGCAGCTTAGGTTGGCCTACAACTCACTATGTAGCCCAGGATGGCCACAAACTTGTGTTAATCCTCCTACCTCAGTCTTCCAAATGCTGAGATTACAGGCATGTAACACCACCCCCTTAATGTAA
The DNA here is from genome assembly GCA_004027165.1 of Ctenomys sociabilis. NCBI lineage: Eukaryota > Metazoa > Chordata > Mammalia > Rodentia > Ctenomyidae > Ctenomys > Ctenomys sociabilis. The sequence goes on along the minus strand of PVKA01006626.1, from coordinate 68,104 downwards.
ACATTTGATATTGTAATTTATCCTCAAGCACATGTTTAGAGGTAACTTGTACATTATCATATGCTTTCGCTTTTATTCAATTCAAAGTGCTTTTCTTTTGATTTCTTATTTGGCCCATGAATTATTCAGAAGGGCACTAAGTCATTTCCAAATATTTGATGACTTTCCAGAAATCTTACATTACTGATTTCTAACATATTCTGTATGACCAGAAAAGATATGCTGCATTTGAATTGTTTATTGAGGTTTACTTGTGGCTATCTTTGTAAAAGTATCATGTACATTTGAAAAGAATGTGTACAGTACTATTCAGGAAGGCAGCAATTAGGTCAAGTTGACTGATGCTGAATTCTCAGGTTATCTCTCACCTTACTGACTTTGTGTCAGATTATTCTATCAGTGATGAAAAAAAAAAAGATACTTCAATGTTTACTCTCATTATGTGCTACCTATTTCTCCTCGAAATTCTTTCTTTTTTAATTTTTTTATTGAGAAACAAATGTCAATGAGATAGTTTCAAAGCTGATTAATAGGACAGTTTGAATAATTAATATATTGTACATTATTATCTTCTTAGTGGTTATTCATAATATAAAATAAGATATCCTGTCCAAACACTATTAGTACAAATCTCATTGAGTTAAACGAAAGTATCTGTATATCTATCCTATTTTGTATATACAAGTGCAAAATGGTCCTTCCCTTGTATCCCCTTTTCTTTGTTTAGTACTGTCAGAAATGTGTATTCCATTGGCATCTAAATTCTATAGGTGCATGAATTCAGTAAAACAATTCAACACAGTCCAGCAGTATACAATAGTAGTGGATTATCTGCAGAAGTTATTGACTTGAGCCCCTCACAGCTCAGTACATTAATATGGCTTTACTTTATATACCTCATTTTTATACTTTTCTACTGGATAGTTAAGACCAAGATAAAGCAAGACCTATATAACAAGAAATATAACTTTTGTATCAGATAAGGACAGTCAAGTACCCTCAGGGTTTATTCTGTAACCCTGTACCACACTTTGTAGATCCTTTGTCAGTGTCAGCCATGTGGATGAGTCACGGCCATTGCTTGACCAATTTGCTCTCTATGAGATCCTGAGAGAATGTTTTCTCTCCATGTGACTCTCCTTAGGCACTCTATACATCATCAATCACATTCCTCTGTGGCTCCATAATCTCCTTGATCAGAAAATTTAGGGCACAACTGAGTTACATGATGTTATAGTACAGGTTCTCCTATGTCTTGAGTCTTCATTGACCTTGAAAGACTAGAGCAAAAATGTTGGCTGACCTTGAAGCCCTTTCCTTTTCTCCAATTTTTGATCTGCACACTTAGGTTGTTAACCCTCCAGAAGAGAAGCTGATTATTACCCTGCAACCTATGCAGTTCAGTTTGCCCTCACTATCTGTCTAAATATCAGACAGCATTCTCCTCGAAATTCTAATAGTTTTTCCTTCAAGTATTTTGAAGATGTTATTAGTCACCTAAATGTAGAGGATCCCTGTGTTCTGTGATGCATCAGCCTTTTGTTACCATAACAACATTGTTCTGTGCCATTGGTGATACTCCCTGTGCTCACCTCAAGGAGGCTCCTCAGGGATCCTAGGACCTAGGTTTGAGGGCAGCACCTGAGCAATTAGAAGTGGACACTCAGTCCTTGTGATGGACATGTATCCAAGACCCAGAATCTCAGCCCCAACCCCAGCCTCCAGGACATGGGGAGATAACAAATTCTTTCATTCTCACAGTGCAGCAGCCAATGGAAATGCCAAGATGACAACCAGCATTGGGAATCAGATTTATTTAACTTTGGAAGGGCAATGACAAGGGAATAACCCTTATAAAAATGTCAGGCCTTAAAGTCTCAGGGAAGGAAGTTTTGATGGGGTTTGCAAGCAAGAGGCAGAGTAGTTGGCTGACTTTGATTGGTTCTTACAATATGCATCTCAGTGGCAAGCCATTTCTAGGAGACAGAAGTAACAGAAACTATAACAGGAACCATCACCAGGGCAGCCAACAGACTGGCTTGGGCGCTTTCCTTGCTACAACAGCAGCCTTATAAAGTAGATAGTAATATTATCCCTATTGTACATGTAAAGCTGAGCTTTGGTATAAGCTAATGGAAAGGCCACCAGCCATGGCTACCTTCTCTCAATATCCCTAGGCAACTGATTCTCAAAGTGTGTTCCCTCAGGCAAACAGCACAAAAAAAAACTAATGAGAAATGCAGTTTCACCTGCTGCAGTGGGTGACTATGATGGGCAAAGAGGTTGAAAAAGATTACCTGGAGGCAAGACTTAGTTCAATCACTGAGGGCCTCAGTGGGGCTATTTCTCAACTGAGAGTGCCCAGCCAGTGAAGAGACTCTGAGAAAAGCAAAAACCATAAAGCTGAGAATTCTCTGACTTTTATTTAAGAATCCCAATATAAGAGAAAAAAATGAGGTAAAAGAGAGAGAGAGAGAGAGAGAGAGAGAGAAAGAAGGAAAGAGAGAAAGAAAGAAAGAAAGAAAGAAAGAAAGAAAGAAAGAAAGAAAGAAAGAAAGAAAGAAAGAAAGAAAGAAAGAAAGAAAGAGTGAGTGAGTTTGGGCCAGGATCCATCTCAAGGAAAGACAGCTTTTCTTGGGGGAGAGAAAGGGCAATGGCCAGACGTAACATACTTCACTAATCTAAACTCCTTGTTTAACCATTTGATTCTCACACAGCCTGTGTTTTTTGTCCAGCAGTCTACTCATTTAGTTTAGTCATTCACTCCTGGCCAGGTCCCCCTCATTCACCTACTTTCCCAGACACATAAAATCAGGGAAACTATGTGATACCCTGTGCCAAACTGGTCCAACACTAAAAATTAGGATGCTTTACTTTTTCCAGAAAGATCTAGAGGCATAAGCCTGGGTTCAAAAGACCCATCTCTCTTTTCTGCTGTAAATTTGTATCTTACCATTATAGTAGTGGGTTGTACGTCTCAGTACCTTTCCCTGAGGGACATACAAAGCAGTTCATGGGTCCACCCACTTAGTAGGACTAATGGCTAGGAGTGGACACATGCACAAAAGCAGCAAAACAGGAGTCAGACCAATCTTTGTGCTCCATCTGACTGCTTTTGTGTATGTGCACCCAAGCATTACAGAGGGTGCAATAGATCCACCCTAGAGGAAACAAAATGCTCTAGGATTTATTTCCAAAAGTGTTCTTCTGACTTTTATGGTAGAAGTAGCCATAAAATAATGGCACATAAAAAACCAGATTTGTGAGTTTTAGAGAAGGTCAAAAGTGAATCATCAGAGATGGGAAGATAGGTCAGTGGCATAAACACCTGCCTGGCAAGCACAAAGTCCTGAGTCTGATCCATGTAATAATAAAAAGGTTGGGGAGGCAATCATCCAGTTTCTCATGCATGAATGACAAAAGTGATCCATTACAGTAAAATACACGCTTTCATAATAGAAGAGTGGTGTGGGTGGATGACAATAATGACTTTGTGAGCCAAAGCTCCTGGGACAGTGAAATGGAGCAAGAATGGACTGATGCAGACCCAGGGAATGCAGAGTCAGGGAATGAAGAAAACAGCAATGTGCAGACATATTTGACTGGCAAAAATCTTGCAAAATGACTACTCAACCAAATGGGACCATCCAATGTTAGAACTAGTGATACAGTGAACTAGAAGATATAGTAAAAGTCTTAGCAGGGGTGAAATGGTATTGGACAGAATGCCAGCACTAGCATTTGGTGTTAGAAAGTGTAGCACACAAGATGCTCTAAGATGCTGTGACATACACAAAGCCTGAGATATGGGGGCCAGGGAGAAAGCTCAGTAGAATAAGGGCTTCCCTGGCAAGCTGAGATGCAAGTAAGATACTCTGTATGTACCAATATCCATGTTTAAAATGTATTTATTACAACACCTGATTAGCTGAACTGAAAGAATTCATAGGTCTACTGAAACTTACTAGGGATTCCTCATGGTGATTACAGGAATGTAAAAGACTCACTGAAAAGTAGTAGGTCAAAATATGGTATAAAAATTTATGCCCTTATAGATGAGAAGATGTTAGACTTTCAGTTTAGACAGTTATCCTGGCACACAGCCATCCAGTCCTTATTTGTTTAGTAATAAACCAAATGGTGCTAGGAACAGACTTTTGCTCCTGTCTTTCAAACTAATGGGAAAGTGACATTTGATGAATGGTTTACCAATTTCCAACTGATGTTACATTCACTAAAAGTATAAGTTTGAGGTTGAAAAAGATTAGATGGAGGCAAGACTTAGTTCAATCACTGAGGGCCCCAGTGAGGCTGTTTCTCAACTGAGAGTGCCCAGCCAGTGAGGAGACTCTGAGAGACGCAAAAGCCATAAGGCTGAGAATTCTCTGACTTTTATTTAATAATCCCAATATAAGAGAAAAAATCAGGCAAAAGATTTTTTTAACTGTCCTGACCAGCTCAGGAACTGCACATAGGAACAAAGCAGAAATTCCAAAGAAAATGTTGCAGTTTTAAAATACAGAATTATATAGCACAACATTTGAATTTCACAAACATATAACATTGGCCTGTATATGACAAAAAAAAAAGCAAACTGATACTGATAATGTCAATGCTGCACTGTGATGGAAATATTGATAGGGAAACCTTGACAAAACAGATGCCTGAGATAGAACCTTTTGACAGAAAACCAAAGGTGCAGTAAATGTTGATGAGTTATGCAGCAACTATGATGCCACTTGAAACACAAAACACTGGCCAATGGTAGTGCTTTACTTGATCCTAAATGTATGTGGCATGAATAGTTTGATCCTTTACAAAGAAAATAACAAGTGAAAAACATCACAGAGAAATTTTCTTACAGGAAATGGGACTGGAGCTCATAAAGAGATCACTTACAACATAGGAAAACTAATGTTTCTGCCCAGAGAACTATGTAAAAAATTTGTGGAGCACATCGGAACTGATATGGTAAACAGACAGGCACAGCATCACAGAGACCTACCATGATGGCAGGAAAACAGAAAAGATGTCAACTGTGCCTTACAGGGCAGGATATAAAACAAAACACACATGCCACCAACATGAGTGATACTTGCACATGGAACATGCAGCTATCATGTATGAAGACTACTTTGGATGTGACAGTGGAAGCAAAGTTTAATTCTGTGGTGGGCTTTCATTTTTGTTTACATTATAGTTCACATAGGTTTTTATTTTTGATGGTAAGCAAGTAAACAACTGATGTGAAAGTGTTAATGCTCATTCTAAGCACTCATTAAATATTTATTAAGATCATATTTCTAGGCCAGCCAGATAGCTCAGCAGATTAAAATGCTTACTTAGGCAGATGCAAGGGCCGGGAGTTTGGATGACTGGCCTGTAGTGCCAGCCCCGCCCCTGGGTTACACTGAGATAGCATTTGAGACTGGGCGTGTTGGCCTGTACCTATAATCCCAGCACTTGGGAGGCTGAAAAACAGAAGGATCACTATGCGTCCAATCTGTGCAGTGAGACCCTGTAGACCCTGTACTGAATACATTAAAAAAAAATTTTTTAAAGATCATATTTCACTGCTAAATGCATGTTGTACAATATAATAGGAACATTCTAATAAAACAGCAAGACCACTGAGCTGTCAATAGGTCCTACAAAAAGGCTAGGAAAGCTAAAGACATTCAGTCAATGTAAGTGACGTGTGTGGAATCTGCTGTCGCCACATGTGCAGATTGCCTTTGGCATGATTGTTGAAATAAGGCTGACTTTTTGGTAGCATTCTATTGCTATTTTCATTGCTGTTAACATAGGAATTCATCTCTGATGTTTTAGACATTATACACTAAAAACCTGTCAATGTTGAAAATTTCAATACTCTTTTATGAACAATAAATTTTAAAAACTCAAGACTTTATTTTGTGATATTTTTCCTGTGAAGTATTCATTGTTTAATATGATAAAACTCATAGCATTAATAATTCATTAATAGAAATATTCTAAAGTGTAAACAAGGGTCTAACAGACCAGTGATTCTGTGCCTTGATAACCAAATTAGTCTTGTGCTCCATCAAACACCAGCCCAGCTCTCTGTGTTCCAATGAGTCTGTGGCCACTTGAGAGTCAAGTTCAAGGTTAGGGCCCACCCCTGGCCTTGCATCTGGATGCTTCACTCCAACACTGTGCACATCCTTGCATCACAGCCTTAACCAGTATCCTGTGCATAGTGAGAAAATAGATCTGCTCCACTACCCACTGCCCCTGACTCCACTCTCGCCCTAACCTACCCCTCCTACTGTTATAGCTCCTGAGACCAAAGTATTCCTCTTGACATGTGGGAGGTTCAGGGTCAGTACTACTAAGGATCCCTTGTCATGGGAGGGGGACACTGGACTCACTTGAAGGAAAGGGAAGCAGCTATCTCAAAGCCACAGCCTGACTGTCCATGGCAGCTTCCTGCAAGCCAAGTTACAGGTGACTGTGGTCTCCCAGTTGGGAAGCAGCTTGGGACATAGGCCTCCAGCCTCGGGCCTGGCCCACATTCCAGCCCACCCTTGTCCCCAAGTTACTTCCCCCATATACGTCTTCTAATCCTGGAAGATTGCACCAGTAGAACCTACTTCATGGACCCCCTAGATTAAATCCAATACTTTAAACTAAAGGCCAGTGCTGTCATACCAGTTCCACAAAGATAATTTGTTCCTGCTTTTCCACTTCCCTGGAATAAAAAGTAATGTCCACATCAATATTGCTACTCCCATCGTATGGATGACAGATATTGAGGCATAGAAAAACAGAAAACTGCTCAGAGTTCCTTGGACACTCAGTTTCTGACACAGTGAACAGCCAAGATGCATCCCATCAGCTAGCCATGGCTCTCACCCAGCACCCCTAGAAACTCGTTTCTGCCTCCTAGGGCTGGGTCCTCATTTATTCCTCATAGTTCCAGATTCCCCAGCAAGCAAGGAACAGTTCATCCTAATTACTAGGATTCCCAGCTGGTTCTCTAGTTCATGGTCATAACCCCACTAACACAGCTTCTGGGTCATCATTCTGCCTTTCTATTACCTAAATGATATTTTCAGGGATCCCTGCAGCTTGGGTGCCAGCAGCCATAAGGGAGGCTTTTGTCATAGCAAGGTCTTTCTGGAGGAGGTGGGCTTCATTGTAGGTGCACGGTCTGGCCCTCCATTTTGTTTCCTTGCCTATGTAACTAGGATCATAATGTGCTTTGAGGAGTTTTGGGGAAACTTTACATGAATTACTGCTTCCCCAGGCAAGGGGTGCTCTGTGGCAAGGCAGTGGGTGATTGGAGGCAAGCTGGGCAGGCTTAGTCATGGGGTGCTGTCCCCACAATCTGGCATGAAGCCCACTGCTATGACAACAGTGATTGACTTGGCAGACATGTGCACTGGCCTGGTTTGTAAGGACTAAGGACCTCCAGGGTTCACTATAACCAGCCCCAGAGTACTGCCATGATGCCTGTCTCCCAGGAAAGGACATGGGCACAGAGAGGCTGCTCAACCTACCTGTGGCTAAGCTGGGACTTCAAAGCCAACCAGATGACTGCAGGGATGTGCTTTTATCAGATTTCCACAGACAGGACCAAAAAGGCTTACTTACATGGTCTGAGTGGAGCAAAATTAAGCTTGGAGGAAAGGAAGGATGTCCTGAGCAGAAATCAGAGTCACTGACATGCAGAAAGACAAAGGAGGCCTCACGCATGCTATGTGACAGGACTGATGGGCCAGTCATAGCTGTGAGCCCTCTTGAAATGAAAGTCACCATTTTATTATACAGAATAGAAGCTGAGGCTCTGAGAAGATAAGTGTTTCCTGGAAGGCACACAGCTTGAGATATGAGGAAGGCTCAGCCAGCCACCCTTTCCTGCACTAAACTCTCTGCCAGCCTCATCCACCCAGGCTGCAGAGGTCAGCCTCAGAGGGTGAGGTTGTGTTCACATCCTGCGAGGATCCAGGCGCCCATCAGTATCCTCGGGTTAGGGCTGGGAAGATAGCTCAATAGAATAAGTGCTTGCCTGGCAAGCATAAGGTCCTGAGTTCAATCCCCAGTACTACAAAAAAAAAAAAAAAAAAAAAGTATCCTCAAGTTCAACATCTCAGGGTTATCTGGTCTCAGGCTAAAAGTCTTCCAAACAAAACTTGTGCCCTGAACCTGTACACATTTGTCATCATTTCCTATGTCAACTGTTTGCGTAGCACCTACGTTATATTAGGCATTATAAGTCAGCTGCAATGATATAAAGACCATAAGAGGATTATGTTATATGCAAATACTGTGCCGTTTTATAGAAGAGCTCCTTGCACTGGGTGTCTTCAGGGCATCCTAGAACTCTCCTCCCCAGGATAATGAGGATAATGGTACGCACGTGTTCTGGGGAGGTGGCGCTGTCCCAGCTGGATGCTCTGTACACAGTAGCTGACCTCTCTTTTTTAGGTAAAGAAATGAGATCTTGGGCTGGGGTGTAGCTCAGGAGTAGAGGCTCATGTAGAATACACAAGGCCCAAGGGCTCTTTCTAGTACCACATCAAATAAATAAACTTTCATTAAACATAACATAAATCCAGACAACAAATATAAGCTCAAGCTGCCAGGACAGGGCGGTATTGAACTATGGATCTATGCACTGTTCCTGGTCAACCAGGACCTTACCCCAGGATGCCGAGCTCCCTGTCTGGGCTGTCTAAAGCTAATGGCCTGCCGTCCCAGAAAGACCACAGGTGGGCACCTATCCTGAGGGGATGGGACATGGGCATAGGCCTGCCTATGCTTGCTTTACCCAGGCATTGTTGGCCCAGCAGTGGGCAGAGCTCCTTCAGCTGTGGATGTCATCACAATGTCCCCTCCTGAGCAGCATGGGGTCTCCTCTGTTCTGGGCCTCTGACCATACTCCTTCCTCGGACCTGGACTGCCCTGCCAAGCCCTGGAGGATTGGCTCCCTGACCCTAAGACCTAAAGTATCCTTTCCCCAGGGGGGAAATACAGGACCTGAATACAGGACCCCTTCCTTAGCAGTTTATTTTTCCTGTTTGTGTTTGCCTCCATTTTAGGGACTTATTTCTCTACAAGGGACCCAGGTGACTGAGCTTCCTCCTGGTCCCGAGGATCCAGGAAAGCACCTCTTCGAGATCATCCTAGGTAAGACTGAGTACCTTTCAGGGGTTCCAAGAGTGTGTCAGAGGCTGTCACTGCACCCCTGTCTGGGGAGGGCTGATCCAGGACACTCATCCTCGCTGGAAGGCCAGTGTGGTCTCCATGGGTAAGCCAAAAGTGGGGGCCAGACTAAAGGGCCTAGAGTGCTGGAAAGAGGTTAGAAAATCCGAGTGATAATCTGTATTTTTTAAATTCATGATAAATGACGGGAAGAAATTGGTCAACAGGGACCTCTGAGGGTGATGGTGCTCTCCCGCCAGCAGTCACAAAATGGCTTTTCACAGCTCTGTGTATCCCACTGTGGTTGTCACTGAACTAAGCAGAAGTGTCTTCCAGGCAAACTCATCTGTTTCTTGTGAAGCTGGGTTTTGCTACCAGCAGAGTCTGATTTACTTTGGCCCCTACCAGACACAGCCCAAGAGCAGGTTATTTTGGAGCTGGCCCCAAGCTGCAAGGCAAAGGGGCAAGGAAGGAGGCTGGAAACGAGGGGAGACCAGCTAGGCATGCTAGTGACAGGCAGCTACTGCAGGCTCAGCTCTAGTGGCACCTGAGATGATGCAGAGCCAGCCTCAGGAGTGTCTCACCAGGGACAGGGAGGCTAGGGACCTGCCCACTAATGTCCACCAGCCAGTCAGCCAGAGTGGCACCCTGCTGAGTTAATACTGGCTCTAATTGCTCCTGACCTATCCCCTGTGGATGATGCTGCCTGCAGACAGGAGAAGGCCTGTGGTGACAGCTGCAGGGAAGAGGCCACCAGTGTGACCAGAAGAGTGAGTGTCAGGCAGGGCACTTCCTTCTGGGAAAGAATGAGTGGGACAGCCTGCCTAGATGTTTCTGAGCCAGAGAACAGCCACCCAAGGGTTCTGGGTGACTATAAGGGACCAAGGTTGCTGAACTTCTTCCCCAGACCTGAGCCTAATGAAGGATGGACCTGCCCAGGCTCCAGCCAGCAAATTGAAGCCATAGAGAGCACGCGAAAGCGAAGCCAAGCCTGGGGCCAAGTGCAGCCCCTTCCCCACCTGTGTTATGAACCTTGGGGGGCTGGGATGAGATGCCAGAACATACTTCCCAAGCATGAGCCTCATGTGTAACCCTCTGGGTTTGTGGTTCCCTGCAGGCTCTTTCCATCTGAGGCAGGGATCTGGGTACTAAACATCGTTTTGCAGGTGGACACAGGACTGCTGAGTCTTGGAGACTGGTGCAGCAGTAAAATTTCAGCAGTGAAGAGAGAGGAATGAAAAACATGGAGTCAGGGACCTGGGGTTGCAAGCCTGGACTGAGGAAAGGTGAGGGGCAAGGTCAAAGCCAAAGGTGGGGTCACCACACACTGACCAGAAAGTCAGGCAAGCCGGAACATGCACCCCAGGGGCTATCAGTGATGTCACCTGTGTTGGAGTCTGGGGCAGAGCTGTTTACAAGCACTCTTTGACTGAGAAGGGTGCGTCTTTTGTCTTACAAAGTGACATGCACAAGGTTGAAAGACTAGGAGGTGGGCGTCTCTGTGGGCCATTATTCTGCTGACCACAATGTTCAAAGTAAAGGGAAGTGTTCGTGTCTATTTCACTAAATGTGTACTGGAGATGGGAGAGGAAACGCACCTTGCCCAATGGCACACAGCCGGATGGTCGTGGAGCTAGGACTGGGCCTAGGGCTGAGGCCCTTTTCTGTTTACATAGCTGAATTTCACAGACTGCGTGATATATATATATTAAAAAAAAAGCATATTCCATTCACAATTGGGGATGGGTGGTCCCAGATGGAGGGCCATATCCTCTGAGAGGTTCCTGTTGGTGGGGGGCCCTTGTAGAGAACTAGCACAGTGCAGGAGGTCAAGGGCAGAAGTACGCATGCCAGAGTTCAGGGCCAACTGGCTCCTCAAACAGACTCATGCTCACAGGGATGTAAAATCCATGCCCGAGCCATTAGGTCAGTCCATGGGGCAAAGCCTCTTACACCTCACAGTAGGAAGAAAGGTTCAACATCAGTTTTGGTGAGGACATGCAAACCACAGCAGCTTGGACCCAGGCGTCTGACATCCCAAGCCACATTCTCAAGCTGCATCCAAAGTAGACTCTCCAGAAGCCTCCAACAGACCCCACATCCTTCCCATCAGTCTTTGAGGTCTAGTGAATGAAGGTTCCAACCCCTTCCCCTAGGCGTGGTAACCATAGCCTGGCTGAGCTCCATCCTTGTGAGGGCCTTGGAGCTGTCCTTGAACTCTCAGCCTCTCTCAGAGGCCTGGGGCATGGCCAACTGCCCGAGCTGCTGAGGGAAACCAAGGCAGAGGAAGGTGAGAGAGAAGCTGATCATCTCTGCAGAGTGCTAGGCATCAGTCTGCAGAGCAAGACCCCAGACCACTGTGCTGGGAGCCTTGGGAGTACTCCGTTCTCCTTTCCCTGCGGGGGCACTGGATTCTGGGTCCTCCCATCAGCCTGGTATGATGGGGCCTGGGGTGCTTGTGCCCATGGCTCATGCCAGGTTCTGGCTGCAGCTGGCAAAGCCTTCCTTACAGCCTGTGAATATGTGCCGTAGAGGTTAAGTGGACGTGAGACAGCTGGCAGGCTGGCCTTCTCGGGTAGCCTGTCCCCTGATGCTGGACTTTCTGGTACTACCATGCCTGCATTTTACAGGCCTTGTTGGGGCTATATTGTGTGTGTGTGTGTGTGTGTGTGTGTGTGTGTGTGTGTGTGTGTGTGTGTGTGTGTGTGTGTTTGGTACAGGGTCTCACTGTGCAGCTGGGACTTACAGTGATCCTCCTGTTTTCAGCCTCCCCAGTGCTGGAATTGCAAGTGTGTGCCACTACTCCTAGACTCAGCACAACAGGGGATGGGGCTGGTGTGACTGTGGTGCCAGGAATCAAACTCCTGCCCCAGTGTTTGCCTAAGCACTTAATCTGCTGAGCTATCTCACCAGGGGGGCTGAAAATTAACAACAATACCAACAATATGATTGTTAGTTTTCTTAAACCTCAGCAATATCCCTCTGGGTCCCTTAATGTGGCCCTGGGCAAGAGCCAACCTCAACAAGCCTTGAGCTATCAGGACAGTCTTTGCCCTTAGTTATTTTTGTCCTGACTCACAAGTTAGGTGTTAGGTTGACACTTATTACCTGGAAGCAGAAATGGGGGGAGGGGATCCCCTATGCTGAGCATAGTCCCCAGGGAGCCACCTCAGGCAGAGAGGAGCCATCGGCAGGGGCTGGGGAGAGCATAATACAGCTAGAGGACCTGTGGGGCTCCCCACACTGTTCTGAGGATGTCTGAGTGGTGGGCATAGGGCACAGAAATCCACAAGAAGAAGCCTAGTAGTGAAGCCTGTGCATGAGCCCAGGGCCTAGGTCGGGGCTGGGACAAGAGTAGGGAGGAACAACTTGACTGCTCTCAGCAGGCAGAGGATAGGCAGGGCATATGAAAGCTCCTCACTCCCCACCCAGTGCTTGAAAAAAGAAAAATGCAATTGAAATTATGGTGTGACTGCCATCTAGTGGAAGGACCTTCCAATTCCATTCCCCACTTTTAACTCCAAAGTGTCTGGAGTCCCAAGGGCCACTGGTACTAAAGTGACTTCCTCTTGTCCTAAGCTGCAGCCAAGGCTCCACCCACAATCAAATTCAAGAGTATGGAGCAGTGGCTCAGTTGCTGGGGCAGAGGTGACATGCACTCCCTGATGTCATGGGAACATGGAGGAGTATCACACATGTAATTGGGAAGCCTCAAAGAAGGGGTGACTCGCATGGACAGTTGCTTATACCCAAGATTTGATTTTTGTGCTTTATCAGACAGGGAAAGTCAAGTCAAAATCCATGCCATGTAGTTCTTCTGTGCAGTAGAGGATGCACTTCCAGGCTGGCCCCAGAGGTGTAGCTCAAGGGTGGAGCAGACTGTGGAGCTCCCAGGCACTGTGGCTGAGAGCTGATAGAGTAAGGTGAGATGGGGCCTCATGCTCATCAGAATTCTCCTGGAGCAAAGAGAGAGATGACACCAAGCAGGTCTCAGCTGGGACTGGGGCAGGAACTCAGACGACCACCTGTGCCCAGAGGATCTGCTAAGGTGAGGACCCCAGCAGCCAGGGATCTGCTCATCGCCACCAGCTAGGGAGGGCATGGCAGCCTTGCCAAAGGGAGTAGGGGGCAAAGAAACACTTGCTTCCACTCTGCCTCCTTTCCATCTCAGGAAAAGGGCTAGCAGAAGCAGACTTTGCCCTTCTCCTCCACCTCTCCAGCTCCAGAAAGAGCCAGGGGTGTGGAAGCAGGATCAACAGTAACCCAGGGGGACACACACATGCTGGACCCTGGGAGAGTGGTAAAGTTGGGGACATCAAGGATAGTCCTCAGCAAGTAAGTCCTGGGGTTCATTCACACTTTGTACTTTGTGTTTGAGCAGGTTAGCTGCTCCAAAACTCCTCATCTCTTTGACCCTTCCTCTCCTCCCCATTTACAAGTTTTATTCCCATTTTTCCCTTTCCTTCCTTTATCCCTTTCCCTTCCTTTCCTTTTCTCTCCCCTGCCCTGCTTCCCCTTCCTATTTGGACACGTTCTTCCTACGTCCCAATGTCTGTCTTGCATTTTGCTCTTTATGCACACTCTGAGTCTCTCATACAAAAGACACAAGGCAATATCTAAATTTGTATGTTCTGCTTGTTTTACTTAAAATTTTGGTCTTCAGGGCATCCATTTACCTAAAAATGTCTCTAATGTATCCTCCTTTATGCCAGAGTAGTACTCCCTTGTATACACAAATCACATTTTCTTATTCATCCAATGATGGGCACCTGGGCTATGTCCAAGTTTAGCTATTATAAATAGTGATTCTATGAACATGGGCATGTGTCTATCACTAGCAGCAATAAGGAAGGGGATGTGGGCCGGCTAATGACTGCAGAAGTTGATTTGAGCCTTGATTTCCAGCAGGAGACTAGGGTATGGGCCACTTTACTTTAGGGGAGGAAGACTCCCTGCACCCCTCCCTCCCTCTAGCTAATGTGATGTGGAGGGGGAAGGGAAAGATACATCCCCCCAGGTTGGTCACGTGTGTGCCAGGCGCTAAACATTCATGGCGTTCTTCCTAAGGATGGCAGCTGCTCCAGCCCCATTAATCCTTCCTGCACTTCTGGGAATGACCTGCCCAACCCGTTTACCAGATGAGCCACTGGGATCCCACAACCAGGGATTGGGAATGGCAGTAGGGAGGATGAGGCTTCAGCATAAGCTGGCTCCACCCCCGAGCCCTGCATCCTGAGCCCTGCTGCCCCTTATGGACTCTGTGCGTTCTGCCCTCCTGGGACAAGCCCTGCTCTCTAGGCCCTTTGAGTGACTCTGTCTCTTGGTCTCCATCTCAAGGGCTTCCCAGATTGCAGGCTCCTTGGCAGTGTCGGCCTCTGGCCCCAGGCCAAGTTGAAGCCTTCCTCTGACCCTGCAAGGACCTCTGACCCTGCAGCTTCTTCTAGTGAAGAAGCTGCTTTTGCATTCTGGGCAAGCCCAGAGACAGGCCAAGCCTCGTAAGGTGTCCCAAATTAAGTAATTGAAAAAGCATCTTAACTTGCTGGTCTCCTTCTGCTGGTATTAGCATAATGCTGCCAATGGGAGGCAGGTTGGTTAACCACAGTACTTAGACCAGAGTGCTAAATCTTTCTGGTGAGTTACTGGCTGGATATGTCTCCAAAGGGTCCCAAGGACAGGTAGCAAAAGTCAGCTCTGCCTGACTCCAGCCAAGGGGGATCTGACTAGAGGGCTACAGGGTCCACATAGAGCCAGCAGAAAGCTGGGAAGTTGCATGGGGATGGGGTACAGGGGGGACGGGCAAGCAATGTCAGGGTATTGGGGAAGGCAGGGTGCTGGGCAGGCTGACTCCCATGAGTCTCTGGGCTCACCCTCAGGCTCTGGTCCTCAGCTTGCCTCTGCCTGTCCTTATCCCCCTGCTGCCTGCTATCTCCAAGGGCTGACCTTGAAAGAGAGCCAGTGTGGAGATTACTGTGGAGGAGACAGATACTCAGCGCCAGACATGCCCAGAGTATCCGTGATCCCGTTAGCCGCCGCCAGCAGGAGGGATGCTGATAAGGTCCTGTCTCCTACTCCGCACCTGGTACCAGCCAGCCTGAGTCTCAGCCTGACCCTGTGCAGCCCCCAGGAGTCTGGCTGTTGTGCCTGAGACGGCAGTAATGACCAGAAGTGCAGTGACCTGTGATCTCCAGTCATTCTCGCTGCCAAGAGCAGGAGGATCAGCAAGTCCAAAGGGGCTGCCCACACCTCCCAGCCTGCACGCAGTCTGGTCCCTCCCGTTTGGAGCTAAAACACAGGATGAGGTGTGGGGAGTGCCTCAGGGTTCCTGGAAAGAGGGACCTGGAACAAAGCGTGCCAGGGATTCCTTTCCCCAAAATCATATTCTAGAACATTGTCTTTCAAAAGAAACAGAAAGCAGGGCACCTTTGCTATTGTAGATTTCTTAGTGGGTCACCACCTTTAAAAAAAAAAAAAGGATAAAATAAAAAGCAGATGGAATTAATTTTAATAACAAATTTCATTTAATCCACCGTATCATTCAACCTGTGATCAACATAAATATTGGTGAGATTTGAGAGAAGGTGCTAGGGGTCAAGCCCAGAACCTTACAAATGCAGAGCTACACCCTCTGCCCCAAGCCAGATATTTTGGTTTTTTTGTAGAAAGTTATTCTAGGGCTGGGGATATAGCTCAGTGGCTCAAGAGCCTGCCTGTCAAGGGCAAGGTTCTGAGTTCCATTCCTGGTACCCCCCAAAAAAATTTTTAATTAAAAATTATGCTAAATGCAATGAGTATTTTATACCTAGATTACTTCTTCTTTCAGGCACTAAATTTCCATTCTGTATTTAGATTTTATGAAATATATGGTTGATAAAATAGCCTCCACACACACACTCACTGAAGATTCTTCAGTGATGGAATGAGATGTCAATTTTTTTGTTTTGGGTTTTTTTTTTTTTTTTTTGCAGAACTGGGGATTGAACTCAGGCCCTTGCGCTTTGCCAGGGAAGCACTTATCCCACTGAGCCATCTCCCCGGCTGGAGAGGTGAGAGAAAGATCTCAGAGAGGGAAAGTGGAAGAACAGGAAGGGGAAGGGCCTGGGCTTCAAGGCAGAGCAGTCACTTGCTGGCTAGAGACATGGGCCAGCGACTTTCCTCCTGGCCTTGTTCCTTGTGTGCGCTCTATCCTGTGGGCTCAGCTCTGGGCCCCTACTTCCACCAAATCCTGCTGATGTGGGAGTCCTTCATCCGTTAACTCAGAGCTCCTCCAGATGGCCTCGGAGAGCAGGCAGTCTGTAGGTTAGTGGGTGGTCTTGGCCTTAATCTTTAAGATCAAAGTCATGGTCCCTATCAGGTGTTGAATCGAAGTTGCCCAGGCTGGACTCAAACTTAAGGTCCTCCTCCTTGAGCGTCCCAGCATGCTGGCCTTACCAGTCTGTACCACCGCAACTCCCTGCAAAATGATGGGAACAGGGCTAGTTTTGTTTTGTTTGTATTGTTATGGATTGAACCCTGGGAACTCACGCTGAGCTACTTCCCCAATCCTTTTTATTTCTATTTATTTAACTTTTGAGAAACGATCTTGCTAAATTGTCGAGGCTAGGCTCTACCTTGCAATCCGTCTGTATCAGCCTCCCTGAGTGTCCGGATTACCTAGGCATGTCATTATAGTGACATGATGCACCTGTATCTTAGGGTGCTGCCTGGCCCATGGTAAGTACTAAACAAAGTCACACAATTGTGAAACAACTGAGCATCTGCACGTTTGAAAAAGGACGGACTTATTTCCAAAGAGTACATTAGCAACCTTTTCAAGTAATATGCTCTTCAACCTCTAGAAGAAGGCTTTTCGGACAAAGTGCTTCTAGATTTAAAGTAGTAGGTCCAGTGGCTTATTTCTTTCAAAGAATAGCAGGTGCAGTATCTCTAAACTGTATGACTCTCAGATCATCTGTGGGCCCACAGAAGAAGCAGTGGACCCACACCTGAGGACACAGGAAGCAGAGGTTTTGGAAGCTTGGCCCGTGGGCTGTGTCATGCTTTAGTTTCTATTCCCTGCCTCCCCAGACACTGTGTGCTCACCCACCAGCCGTAGTGGCCATTTGTGAGTCTGCATGCCTGCCTTGTAGGCTGTGCACACACCTGTTGGCCCGATGAGGACCACTGGCCCTGGTACAGGACAGCATTAGAGACGAGTCCCCGTAAGATGCACAGTTGAAGTTCATGAGCAAAGGGTTGAGCTTCTCTTTGGAAAAGGAATTGGAAGGAGGTGCCGGCCACAGGCCACAGGCCAGGGAACCTTTACTATCTGGGTCTTCAATTCCCACAGGCTCATGAGTGCAGAGAATGGTCCCCAGCTGCCAGGAGGTGGGAGAAATTGTAGATTGTAGGGTTGAGCAGAACTTAGCTCCCTGGAGTCGAGCCCTTGATGGGAGTACTGAGACCTTCATCACCTCTCCTGTGCTTCCTGACCACCATGCGGTACATCCTCCTGCCATGAGGCACTGCCACAGGCCCCAAGAGATGGGCCAAAGCCACCACAGACTGGGACCTCTAAAACTGTGTGCCTCACACAGTAAGCCTTTCTTCCTGGTACAGTATCACAGGTCTTTTGTCACAGAAATGGAAAGTTGACTAACACATCACCCTGTGGTGTACTGACTCAACAATTTCCTGAAACTACAGCAGCAAGCCTTGTATCTGCCTTCTCCAGATGGGGAAACTGAGGCACAAAATGGTCCCTTGCACAAAGTCACATGATTAGTAGATAAGAGTCCAGATTCCAGGATGACACCCTTAGCTGGTGACCAACAGAATCCCCAGCCAGTGCTGGCCACTGGGACTCTGGATCACAGCAGGGAACAGACAAATCCTTCAGAGGACCATGGCATGCTGGACCAAGTGGGTGATGTGCAGGGAGGCAAGCTCAATGCCAGTGCAGAACAAAGATGTAGATAAAATTCTTTACGAATGATCTCAGCTAGACTAAATCCCTAGATAAATTAGGATGTGAGGAGGAATGTGGCAGGGGATTAGTGGGTGGGGGTTGGATGACCCAGATCACTCTGGAGAACCAAGCCTAGGCCCTGAAGCTCCTGTCCTGGGGGCCTCCAGCTCAGGCAAAGGCAGGCAAGAAGCTGCTCTTCAGTCAGGTCCCACCGGCACCACTGTGGCCCACCTGCCAGCCCATCACATCTCCAGGGAGCTGGCTGAGAAACATGAGCTCTGCGGTTGGACCAGCTAAGTAACTTATCAAGAAAAATGGTTATAGAGCACACAGCTTTGAAAACGGAGAGTCTGTGGCTGAGGGGCTCTATCTTGGTTCTGTCACAACACAGTGGATGGTACCAATAGGGACCTTGTGCATGAAGGGGCGATCACTTGGCAAGACAAGGAGATGGAGGCACTCAGGCACCAGCCTCCTCCTATAAGACAGATCTTTTTTGAGGGAACTGACGAGTCCCAATGGAACTGCACTAATTCCTTCTGAGGGCAGTGGCACTGTGACAGTGTCCCTCTGCAAGGCCTCTCCTCATCCTAGTGTGGCCATGCTGAGGGCTGCCCTCTAGCATCATGAGCCTATGAGGAACTCAAATTGTCCCCTGAGGATAGTGGAGGAGCAGACAGCAGGGTCCTGGACAAACTGGCTCCATACTTCCATGGGGTACATCCTCGGGGGTAAGTGAGTCTGCTTTCAAAAACCAAACCAAAAAAGTACTAGTAATTCAGCATTTAGAAAAAGACACACATCTGGAATATCAGTGTGTCAGCAGTTGAGGCTACAATTCCAGAAAAAGCTCAGGTCACTCAACTTCTTTGGACCAGCACAAGCCTCCTTGATGTTCTGCTCCCTTGAAAACCCAGGGAAACCAAGACCGGGGAAGGAGGGAGGCTGCTGCGCCCATGACTGTGTGCACCAGAAACGGGGCCTCCCTTGGAAGGAGATGTTTGCAGACAATGTTGTCTAGGATGAGATCACCTAAACCAATGGCAGATGTCCTTAGGAGAAGAGGAGGGGACACAGAGATGTGCAGGGGGACACAGGCCATTAAATGGGAGCAGAGGCTGGAGGGGTGGCTCTACCAACCCACGAATGCTTAGAAATGCTAGGTGTGGGCACAGGCCAGAGACAGGGAACATCCTGCCCAGACCCTCAAAGGGGGCCCTGCCAGGGACTCCTTATTTTACATTTCAGGCCCTTGGAACTTGGGAGAGTGAGACTGTTGTTATGGGCACTGCATTGGGGCTATTCTGCAATCTAGGCACATGGTGGGTGGAGATGGGATGACCCTGCCCTGGACACTTCCCTTGGCACTGAGCTTGGGGACACCCTGATTCCTGGCTGAAGCTGAGGGACTGTCACTGCCTTCTGCAGAGCCCCAGCACCACACCAGACCATCTGCTCTGCCTTAGCACCACCCTGACCCCCAGTGCTGCTTCCCAGGGCCTTGGCCAACTGAGAAGAACAGAACCAGGAGCCTAGCAAGCCCAGAGAGGACAGGTTGCTCCCCACTGTGTGCTCCTCCTTGGAAAGTCAAGTCACCTTCCTCCCCCCCCCCCCCCCCCCCCCGATGTTGGGAACAATGACTTTTAAAGGTCTCTGACAGGGACTGAGGATGCTGCAGAGCCTGGCACATAGCAGATGCTCAGAAACCTCCTGTTCTGGTCCACATTCAGTTGCTGTAACTGAACAGCACTGAGTGCTTTATAGAGAAGAGGGTTCATTTGGCTTCTGGTTTGGGAAGCGGGAAGTGCAAGGGCACTTGGTCAAGGGCTTCCTGCTGCACAGGCAGGTGCATCTCATGGGGAATCATGGCAAGTGTGCCCACTCCACTCCCTCACCAGTGCTGTGCAGGGCACCCTCATGACCCCCTAACCCCAACCTCCAAATGCCCATATGTGGATTTGGAGATCCACTTCAGGGGACACATGCAAACCGTAGCATGCCTTGCCCCAGAGTAGATGAGGGGAGAATTTCAGCAGGCTGAGGAACCTCCTTTCTGTTGATCCCTGGCCAGCTGGACTCCACAGCGTCCACGGAGACATTGCTGTGGGGCTGGGGGTTGCAGGGGGGCCAGAGGCCCTTACCACATGTCTGCACCCTGGGCTGACAAGGGCTGGGGCTCTGATTTGCTGTTCCCTTGTTGGGCGCAGAGCACTCTCCAGGGAAAGATGAAGGCAGACTCTGAAAGCAACCCCAGAAGTACCTCACCCCAGGATGGGGCCACCGCCTGGAGGGCTCTGCCTGGAGGAATGTGGAGAGTTCTTTGCTTTCCCCTCTTCTCCAGCTAGAGAAGCCATTTTCTTTGTCCTGTAAAGGGTCACTTAAGTGGCCCTCTTGGGTATGCAAATACAAGGATAGTCAAAGCCAGGCCCCTGGGCTTTGTGTGGAATAACAGGATCTTTTGTGGCCACAGGTGATAGGTTTTATTTTTTTTACTTTTGAGTGGGTCTGCAAAGATTGTATCCTTGGGGAGCCAGGGATGGGGGGAGTTGTGGAATGATGAGCCTTAAAAAAGGAGTTTCCTGGAAAGAATGAGATTCGCCAACACAGTGTTCCTCACTTTTCTTTTTCTTTAAGAACTAAACACTCGTGTACCCTGGGATCAGGCACACACTGAACAGCAGTATTCTATATTTTATTCTTATCTGCAATGGTTGCTGCCAGGGTTGCTGGCAGGTTCTAGTCTCTACTTTTTTTCCGCTCCTGTGTTGGGGACCAAACACGCTAGGTGAGTACCCTGCCTCAGAGCTGCACCTTCTCTATTTCATTACGTAAAATTCTGTCCAGGACCTACAGAATTTATTTCATGACCCTTGGGGGTCGGGATTACAGAGTCCAGAAGGTGCCTGGTGGGGTCCAGGAGTCCGTAGGAGGGACAGAAGCTGCAGGTCGGGGACACATGGCCCTGGGGGTTGTGAAGGCTGAGCTGGTGCTGAGCCACTGAAGGTTGAGGGCCACTCATTCCTGCATTTGGGCTTTGTACACACAACCAATTGCAGCTTCTGATGGGCAGGCTGCTGGGCTGTGGGAGGGGATAGACATGGCCTGGACAGAGGCTCCTTGGAATCCAAAGCCAGGCTGACCTGTGCCTTTCTCTTTCTGCAGCCAGGTGAGATTGCCGGGACTGCCCGGTACTGATGGTTTGGGGGATCCCCCAGCACTCCATACAAATCCAAGAATATCCCCAGCCCAGGCCCCTACCTTCCCAGCAAGCCTGCTAAATTCTGCTAGGGCAGAGAGGGCATTAGGTCCTGCTCTGAGCCAGCCTTTAGCCCTCATCATTTTTCCAGGTGGAGTACTGAGGCCTTTCAAGATGCCGAGGCCCAGATCAGCCAAGGGGCTTTGGCATCAGGGCTAGGCAGGTGGTGTCTCTGATCACTAGGGTGGTCAGTGGTTCCCACTCTCCTCACACCTCTGCAACTCTGACCCCAGGATCAGCCAGCCCCCCTTCTACCCTTCTGCTCCTCTTCCACCTGTGGGAAGCCTCTCCTCCCAGCTCAGCCCCTCAGGAGTCATTGAAGACCAAGCCAGAGCCAATTCTGTGTGAGCACTACTGCCCAGTATCCCCTAAAATCCTCCCTGACCATCTTCCCTCCTGTGACAGCAGTAATAGAAATGCAGAGGAGGATTCTGAGGTCCTGGAACAGGCCTAGTATCAGACAGATGGTCCCTTCTCCCTCTTTGGAGGCAAAGACCTTAAGCAGAGTCTTTACAAGATGAAGCCTGGAGAACTCGGAGATGATTGCTGCAGTCAGTTACCCAGCTCACATGCTCAGCTGCCTCATCAATGAATTGGGGTGATCAACACGTGATGTAGACATGGTGGGGCACTAGGTAGACCCCAGTTTGCAGGATGGGTCCCTGCATAGTACCAGCATCCCTGATGCTGACTAAGGGCCTCATTTTCTGTGGCATGTGGCATAGGCCCCCAACAGATGTTTATGGCAATACCCTGTTTATTGCAAGATCTCTGCACAGTGGATTTTTTTTCCAGAACCCAGGCCCTTGTACTTGCCAGGGAACAGCTTATTCCACTGAGCCATCTCCCTGGCCGCTTTCACAGTGAATTCTTGCTGTAACTGCAAAGGTGTATCGTTAGGGGTATCAGTGGTATATGCACATAGACTTGAAGGCGAGAGGGGAAAGCCACTTGGGAGCCAGACAGCTCAGTTAAAGTCTCATTTCTTCTACCTGCTAGCTATGGGATCCCATGTAAGACGACTAAGTAATTGTGCCTCAGTTTCCCCATCTGTAGAATGGAGACTACAGGAGGGCTCTTGTGAGTGTTAACATGTCCAAATATAGAGAATGCTTAGGCATCCTCGGCACAGAGTTACCTTAGTGGCTGTTTATTACCAAACTATTACTGCCACTGGGTGGTCCTGTGAGCCCCCGGAAGTGCCCCACCTGGTCTGGAGCTGTCCACATCTGTCTGCTCATCCATGGCAGCAGCTGCCTGTTTTCTCAGTTGCATTTCTTAGTGTGGGGGAGTAAAAGAAAGAAAGGCAGAAAGAGCAGGTGGGGGCAGGGGCCCAGTGTTGAAGGCTCAGACCGGGACAATGAGCTTTGTGAAATTCTTCCCTGGGTAGTCTGGCCAAGTTCAATGGCTTCAGGCCACATAAACGGCAGGAAAAATGTAGCCCAGGAATTTCTCTCCAACGACAGCCCTGTCTTCTCTGTGGGAATTTGTGGCACAGACACATTCCTTCCACGGGCAGCATCCACGCAGCTGAGGCTCATCGCTGCCCAGCTGGGTGTGGGCATTTCCAGTGTGCCAGGGAACCAGCTCTCCCTGGCAAAACTCCCAGCCTGCTCTGCGGGCCGACCCCCACCCTGGGCATGCCGGTCCTGTTCAGAGCCAAACTGCCCAGACAGTTTTCATAACTGTTTCACGATCTGTCACCCAGCAGTGGGCTCCAGACATCTTGGACAGAATTCTCATCACCATGGATTTACAAACTCACTTTCTTTCAAGCCAAGTACTTCCCAGCCTAAGAGGAAGCAGAATTCTTTTAAGTCACTGTGAATGACAGTGCCCAAGTCAGCTCTGCTTTGTCAGCTGCTGTTGCCCACAGAGTTGTATTGGAGCACAGCCGCGCCCACTCACATGGATGTCTTCTCCCCACAAGACAGGGCTGAGTGGGCAGAGATGGTAGCTGCGAAGTTTAATTGTAGTTCCAGTTTATCAACTGAAGTTTATCCATGGACATTCATCACCATGCAGGGGATGGGAGAAGGTGCTCACAGGAAATGAAACAAGACAATGCCTAGAGGTGCTGGTCCCATAGGAGAAATGGTTTGTGGTATCTGTGTACAAAGTGTCTTTGTCTCTCTCATCTTCTGTTAGCTACCTCGGCCAGGTATGGGGAGTCCAGGAAGGATACAGGCGGGACTACAAATAGCTAAGAACAAGGAGGCAAGTGTGCTCATCTACCCAGCACTCCCTAAGAGTTTCCTTTGTTATTATTACTGGTTTTTTGAGATAGGGTCTCAGGATATAGTTCAGGCTGGCATTGAACTCACTGTGTAACCCAGGCTGGCCCTGAAATTGCAATGCTCCTCCTGCTTCTGCCTCCCAAGTACAGGTGTGTGCCACTGTATCCAGCTCAGAGTTGTATTCTTTTTTTTAATCCAAAGTCCTACTATAGATCTATGAGCCTTACAATCAAGGAACATCTCATTAGCATGATCAGATACTGGTCTTTTCCCTCCAAAAGATTTATCACAGAATCTTTAAGAATCCAGTCTGAGTTCCAGTCTAAGCTCAGCCACTAATTAGTTGTATGGTCACATGCAGATTCCTCCTCTCTCTGTGCCTTCATGTCTTCTTTATACAGCAACAACAACAAACCACTGCTCAGTGCCACTCTTGAGCTCTAGGAGCTCACCTTCTCAGCCCAGACTTTCATTAGCCACAAGCAGGGCTGTGCAGTCCTCCCTGTGGTTTAATTCTGTTATCTTCTAACTATCCCAAAACCTAGGCATTTATTTGTCCACCACCAGAGAACCTACTTCCAGGGTGACTTCCTGCGCAAGGCTGAAAGTCAGTGTGTGGGTGGCTGACAGGGACTTTTGTCTTCTACATGGGCTCCCTGCAGCACAGCAGTCTCAGGGAAGTCCTGCTGGTTGGAGGGGAGGCAGTGGGCCAGTGGAATTTTTTGAAGACAAAAGTAGAAGCTGCCATGCCCGCCAGTTTGCATCCAAACTGGCCCAGGATCACCTAGTTGGTTCAGGCACATCACAGGTCAGCCCAGTCTCAAAGGTGGGTGTGAGCATGCTCAGTACATTCCTGTCTCCATGAATGTGACATGGAACAGCAGGGACGCTCTGGGCAGAGAAGTAGGCCCCTGCTGCCCACAACAGGTCTACCCTCCTCCCTGAACCTCCGTGCTCCGTGAGTTCCCATGCCTTCCAGCTCAGCTCCCTGTGCCCTGTGATCTGCTGAAGCTTGGTACTGAGGGGCTTCCATCTTCCTTTTCAAGCAGGGAATGTGAGCTTAGTTGGGATCTTGCATCCCTGAATGATCCTGATATGTGGGCTTGGTTCAAAACAGTATAGGGTCATGATCAACTCAGGAAAGCAGAGCTGTAGTCAAGAAATATGATTTTTTCAAACAAATTTTGTGCTCAGTATGTGGTCATAATCCCAGACTGTGGGCCAACTTAGGAAATATAATCTATCTATCTATCTATCTATCTATCTATCTATCTATCTATCTATCCATCATTCAAACTTACCCACCATCTACCCATCCATTCACCTATCTACACACTCATCTAATAATCTAGTCATCCACCCAGACACTCTTCTGTTAATTCATCTACCCATACATCCAATATAGTTCAAGCACATCCCATACCTGTCCATCTGTCTACCCATATGTCCACCCACCTGCTCTCCCCTGTATCCTCCTGCCTATCTACCCATCTACTAATCACCATCCAGACATCTATCCCACCATCTAATTATTCACCCAACCACCAACCCATGAATTCATCTACCCATTCATCCATCTATCCAACTACCATCCACTCATCCACCTATCCAAGCATCCATTCACCTGTCCACACATCCATTGTCTCACTGTCTCTTCCATTCCCACCTCATTGGCCTCCACCAAAGTCTCCTTACTTCCGTACTTAGGTTTTGTTCCTCTGCCAGTCTCATGATGCCTGCCTGGCAGGGCTGTCCCATGGTGGATGGAGAGAGTAACATTTGTGAGTTCCCTGCCACAGGGTGGGAAGCATGGATGGAATGTGATTTTCCTTTTCCCCTGGAGAGAAGACACAACTAGACAACTATAAAAAGGACAATGGGTGACCAGGAATTAAAGTGTGTGAAATGAAAGGCAAAAACTCTGCAAGCTATTGCTCTCTTATTTGTCTGATGAGCAGCTCTGGGAGTTGATATTTAAAGCCACTTTGAAAAGTGGAGTGTCCCAAAATATATTTGAATGGTTCAATGGGGACGTTGACCCTTTATAATAGGCTCATTTGAAAGATCCTGGTTTGCTACTTCCTCTTAGAAAGATAAACAAGCAGCCCACAATGGCCTCTGTGATGTTTTCTTTTAAATTTTGCTTTCCAAATGTAGGACTTGGCCGTTGGACAATCACTGGGGGCTGGCTCCCCGCAGATGCACTCCCTGAGCGCAGGGCTCCCGCCTGGAATTCCTGGGGCCTCATTAAGCCTGCTGTGACTAAGTGATCTTGCGCTTGCTGAAACTGTTTAGAAGGACTTGGCAGCCGGCAAAAATCAGGTCTCCCTGCTTTTTTCTCACTTACTTTTGTTCTGTGACCCCATCTATAAGTCTCGAAGGGCAAACATCTTTCCTTCCAGATCTGCCACAGGGCAGCCCTGGCTCTCCCCAGCCCCAGCCCACTCTCTGTGGTGTTAGAGGTGAAGGAGCAGAAATCTGTCTTGCCATTGTTAATCTTCTCCTTGAATGAAGATTTAGCTCTTGGGAAAACCTCTCCCTACTCTAAGCCATAAGAGGGCACCCCCTCCTGGTTAATTTTTCTGCTTCAACCTCCTCGGTTCCTTTGCCTGTCCCTGGCCAAGGGACTGTGGTGTGGGCCCCCCACACCCAGGGCCCCTCTGCTCTCCAGAAGGCGTGGGGCTCGGAGGTAGGGAGAAAGCGCCACGGAAGCCAAGGACCACCCTTCCTGAGGCCAGGAACAGATCCTGAGCATGAAGCTGAGAGAGACCACCTGGAATTCCAGACCCTGCGATAGGGGCTGGGGGTGGAGCTAAGTGATGAGGGCAGGCCCAAGGCCAGGGTCCCACCTCCAGTACCCTCTGTGGGGGGGGGAGGGGTAGTGAAGAACTCTGAAAATACAACATAGAAGCTATGCTTTCTCTCATTTATTCACACAATAAGTGACTGCCGTTGTTTGACAAAATGAGATCAAGCAACTCCAGCCGCCACCCAATTCCTTCCATCTCTACCCGATCTACTTCCGGGTCCTGGTTC
This sequence comes from Ctenomys sociabilis, assembly GCA_004027165.1. NCBI lineage: Eukaryota > Metazoa > Chordata > Mammalia > Rodentia > Ctenomyidae > Ctenomys > Ctenomys sociabilis. The sequence goes on along the minus strand of PVKA01006626.1, from coordinate 41,463 downwards.
TTCCAGGATGTCAGGCCCAAGTGCCTGGAGCTGGACACTGCAGAACACTGTGACTGCTTGCTGTGGGTGTAGGTTTTGCACAAGTGCTGTGGTTTTGCACAAGCCTTGTGCTGTCTTTTATGAAAGTGCACCTGACAGTCCCTTTCCAGAGCACTTGGGTGACTGTCTTTCTGCATCTACAAATGAGGCTGCAGGAAAGAGGCTGATGTAGGTTCCCTGGCCAGCGGCCAGCCTTTCTGCGGTTCTGGTTTGTAACATTCTTAAGTTGTGATAGAGCAGTGTAGATGTCACCCAAGCAGCAGCCACACCCTCGTGGTAGAAGTTCCGTCTCCCTTGATCCGGACCGCACCTGTGATGTGGCTCCCGGCTGCCATGGGCATAGCAGCTTGTCAGTTGTATCAGTAATTTGTGCACATGCATGTCTGCGTGCATCAGCTCACTTCACCAGTGCCCAGGAAAGCGGTTTCTGTTATTCCCTTCGTTTTGTGGATGGGGACATGTGCTGAGTTTGATGCCGCCCTTCCCCCCTACTTTCATTTAATTTAATTGCACTAGGGGACCTTTCTGGGAGGGGGGAGTAACTTGTCTGCAGTCCTGAAAACGCTCCTCCTGCGACCGTACACAGCTAAGTGAACTGAGTCCTGAGACCAGGGGTACGGTGACACCCTCACCCCAGTCCCCAGGGAGACGACTACTCAGAGTAGCACAGCGAAGGCCGCTCTTCCTGAAGTCTGCCAGAGGTGAGAGGCCGCCTTGGCCTCAGCGTCTATGGGTCCTGGGGGCACGCGCGCGGGGGGCGGGGGGGGGGGCTGAGACAGCTCGACCTACCCAGGGGCGCCCCCTAGCCGCCACTGTGTGCGCTGGCGGGCGCCCGGAGAGTAACGGGCCGCGGGGAGGGCGCCGCAGCCGGAGCCGCGGGGCCGCCCCGCGAGCTCAAATAAAAGGGCTGGCGCTAAGCTGCGCGCTCCTCGCGCGGTCTCCAGGACGCCAGAGCCTGCTGGATGCGCGGCTAGGGTCTGCGGTGCCGACCGAAGAGGAGCGCGGACCGAAGCTGCCATGGGGCTGTGCTGCTGTAAGGACTGGCGGGGACACCTGCGAATGCCCAAAGGTAACTGGGGCGCCTGTGCTGGGGCCAAGAGCCCTGCGACCCTGGGTCGTACTCGCCTCCTCTTCGAGGCCCTACACCGCATGGCTTTTCTGGGTGCAAGTGCAGGTCCAGAGTCCTCCGGAGTGTCTCAGGTTCCCCCGACTCAGAGTCAGTGGGTGGAGGGCGCGAGTTGTAGGTCCTCTGAGTGCGTTAGGGGCTGGGCCGCCCTCGTGGGGTTTTGCGCCTTCCCCGCCCATCCGCCTGCCGGGGGTCGCGACGTGGACTAGAGGCCCCGGCTCGAAGTTCTGCAAAGTCGCGTGGACTTGCGTGCGGGCTGCGTGGAATGCAGTGGCTTGGAGCGGGCCCAGAGCCCAGGCGGGAGGGGACGTTGGAGGCAAGGTCCGCCTCCGGGCTGGCCGGCCAGCGACTTAACCCTTACCAGGCTGATACGATACGCAGTGGAGCCGCCTGTTACTCCCCATACCGGTCAGCTTGGGCACATAGAGTGTGCGCCCTGGCTGCAGGCCAGGGAGGACCAGCTTTATACTTGGGTGTGACCAAGAGACTCCTGAAAGCCTAGTTCCAGCAGCCTGACCTGCTGCTGTAAAGTCAAGGCAAGTGCCACTTTTGAAGAGGGCATCTAGATACAGATGAAGAAGGGCATGGAGTTGGTGCTATTGGCCCTGATACTCCTGTCTTTGTGATGGCGATGTCACGTGACCAGGTTGGCCCCACAAAGGATCTGAGGCAGCAGCATGGATAACAGACCCAGAAGACCTACAGACAAGGCGTCTGGAGCCCGAGGTACACAATATCACCTGTGGTCAGCCTCTGCAGCCAAAACCAAGTGGCAGCGTCAGCAGTCTGGTGGCCTCCACTCCTGCCTGGCCACAGTTCTTAGTCTTTGATTTTAAAAGGAAGGGGAAGAAGCATTTTGCTTAGGAGGCCTCAGCTTTGAAGGCAGGACTAGAGCCAGCTTGTGGTCCTCACTGTCCCTGTAGCCAGGGCACCGGGTGAAGGGGACATGACTGGGGACTGGTTAGAGTCCAGTGGGAAAGGGCTCTCCAGGAAGCGCCCTTGGTCTCTTCCCACCCTTCTCAGGATGAACCTAGCCAGGAGCAGGGAGGATCTGTAGTGTGGGAGGATGTGGGGACAGGTGTTCAATCAGCTCTCCAGAAGGAACCAGGGGCACTCCTCCTAGGATGCTGTGATGCCCCCAGATCCCCCACCGGCTTCACCCCTGCAGGTGAGGAGAGCCTGGTCTGCTTGTGTTGCCCAGCCAACCTCTGCCACAGAGGACAGCTCCCCCAGCAGCCTGAGGGCAGGGACAAAAGGTTCTGCAGAAATAGGCAGAGCTGGACAATCTGGAGGACTCACTGGAGGACAGCAGGGACTGCAAGCATTATCCCCAGGAAGGGAAGACCCATGTGGAGAGGGCGTCCATGCCTCATGGAAAGCAGATTTTGATTTTTTTAATAAAAAATTTCTAAATGTTCAAGTGCTGTCACCTCACTGCCACATTTACATGCACACCCCTGTCGGGCTGATAGGGGGCAGTTTGGCCCAGCATTCACTGTCATAAACAGGGTAGCTCTTGTTCAGTCAAATAACCCTGGACATCATGAGCCTTCAGCACATGGATGCAGCTGTGTGTCAGGTGGATTTTTTGTCCAAAAAATAAATCTAGGTTCCCTATCTCTGCCCTGGGAATCTGCTTTTCCCAGAGCCTATGGCACACTGGCTTTTGGAAACACTTTACAGACATCAACTCATTTGTTAGAGTAGTAGTGTGCATGCACGCACAGTGTGTGTGTGTGTGTGTGTGTGTGTGTGTGTGTGTGTGTGTGTGTGTGTGTGTTATGCTGGCTTAGCTGCTACAAGCCTCTTGTTTGCCTGCTGGCTGGTCATATCTGTTGGTATTGCTGATACTCTGGATCCCAGGGACATCTTACTGGGAAGAGGCCAGCAAGCTTGGGATAGCCTCCACCCAGAGTGCAGGGCTCTGCTACCCTGGTGCCCTTTTAGCATGAACAGACTGCAGCCACAAGCTTGTGAGGAAGCAGTGTGAGCAGGAAGCTGGGGTGCTCTGCATGGACAGGGTGATGGTGGTTCAGAAAGTGTGAACAGGGTCTTGCATGACACGGCCAACATAGAGTGAAGCTTCCAGGCCTGCAGAACTGTCCCAGAGCCCTAGGTATGGGGAGCTGCAGCCTCAGGCCTATGCCTGGCTTCCCCTCCCATCCTCTCCTCTGCTCCTGTGTAGGGCCTGCTCTCAGGGATACTCCTTGAGCTTGCCTCCAGCTCACAGCTCTATGTCCCCATTCAGTCCCCTTCTGGCCACTCTCTGTCCCCCAGTGTAGTGGATTTCTAAATGATGGTCAACTTATTACACCCAGCTGAATTAAACTAGCATGGCGGTGGGTACAGGAGGCCCACCTGAGGGTTGCTGTCAGCAGCATAAAGGCAGAACAGGAGAAACTTCCAGAACATTGTTAGGGATGCTGTTTGGAGAAGCTGTTGGAGCTGTTGGAAGCTGCTAGCTCTCTTGGGCTGTTCTGCTGGAGGACCTTATGCTGGCTTTCCTGATGAACTCTGGAAGCACTCTGGTCCTTACCTTGAGCATTGCTTTCTAGCTCCAAAGGGGAAGATGGTGCACTGCTCAGCCTCATGAAGAAGCTTGTTACATTGGCTTTCCTGACGGGAACTCGGCTTTCCTACAAGAGCTTGGGACCTCACTGTTGCTGAGGATGGTACTTGTGGGGGAGCTCTGGTGTTTAAGCGTTGCTTCCTAGCTCCAGATCAGATCCCTCAGCCTGCTAGCACAGATCCTTCATCCTACTGGCATAAACTTTCTAGCTTTCACCACTTATCCTTGGGCCTTTCCAGCACAAATCAGTGAAGCAGGCCTACATGAGACATTGTTGTGGGCTCTAGGCCTCCAGTTGTACTTAAGGGAGGCATTGTTAGAGCTCTATCTAGGTTTTCATCTGGACCCATGCAGGATATTGGAATCCAGGCCCTCGGCTGGAGTCTTCAGTATTTAGTGTGTGGACAGATTTCCTGCACTCAGATGATTCTTGGGTGATTCCTTATAAACTAGTATTGTAAAATGTGTCCTGTATTATATTGTTCCCTTTACAAAAACTCCAAACCATGACAGTTTGTCCGATGAGTTCTGTGGGCAAGGCCAGCACAACACAGGCCAAATCTGAACACTAGATCCCACCCTTGACCCACTTATCATCACAGTCTTGCCAGTTTCTTTTGCAAAATCTTTCCATAGTCCTCTGATTCTCCATACCCTCTGGCAGGCTGGTTTTGGTCAGCAGCAGCCTGCTCAGACCACCTGCTGTGGTGACCTCCTGACAGGTCCTCCCTTATGGACCTTTGCATGAGTCTACCCACAGCAGCTGAAGTGACCTGTGCAAGCTGTCTGCGGGTTGCAGCCCAGTGACTTTGACAGTCAACTCCAAATGCCACAGTGGGCCCAGCATGGTCTCTTGCCTCCTATACTCCTTTCCTTCCTGCACACCTGGCCTGCTCTGCAAAAGTCACCTTGAGTCTGCCTTCCCTCCTAAGGCAGAGGAACCTTCTGTGGACACAAGTGATACTGTATAAGATGAGGATGTGGCCAAGCCTAGTGGTTCCAGGGACTGCATGGGTGCAAAGTGCTTACTCTGCTTCTGAGAAGCATCTCTGCTGCCTCTTCCTCATTTGGGAGTCCTGGGCAGCCACCTGTGGGTTTTCAAAACAGGAACTAGCCTTGGCCAAGCTTTGAATCCACTTTCTGATCTGGCCACCCATGACGCCCCGCTCCTCAGTTTCTCCACCTGCAAGCAAGGATGGGCTTGAGAGCCCAAGGGTTTTCAGAAAGCCCGTGGCGGCCCTTGCTGTGCCCTGCCTGGAACCTCATTTCTCTGCCTGGAGCTCACTTCTCTGCAAGGCTGGATGGTCCCTGAAGTCCTCTCAGCACCACTCCACTCTCCCCATTGAAGACACGCACTGGCCCTGCCTTCCTGGATCTGGGTCCCAGCCACCCAGCTCCAGCAGTAGAAGTGAGATAGGCAGACTAGGTCAGCATGCTTTCTGGGCTGTGTTTATCCAGGTGATAGCAAACATTGACCCTGCTGACCTTCAGGGCTATGGAGGACAATTCAGAGCTAGAGAGGATCCCTGGTTAAAATGGAAAACCTCCAGTGGAGCTCAGGGCCGAGCTGCTGAGGAAGGGACAGAAGGTCCCAGGAGGCACTGACTCTTGCGTATCTCCTGGTCCTGCACCTTAGCGGCCCTTCCTTTGGGAGCATCCAATGAACTGCACCCTCCCCAGCTCTACATCACAATCCATATCCTGCGTGAATTATTTTTCTGAGCTCTTTACCCAAATTCTCCATCAATTCATTATTTAAATAGCTTTATTGAGATATATTTCACATATTACAGAATTCATCCATGAGGAGCACACAACTCCACAGTGTTTTGTAGGTACAAGAATTGTGCAACCTTCACCACAATTGAACTTTAAACTTTTTCCTAACCACCGAAAGACACTGCTTGCCCGTTAGCTATCACTTCCCCTTCTGGAGATACCTGGCCCTCCCTCACCCTACTTCCTACCTGGAGCTGAGATACTTCTGTGTGGGCTTCTGGGAATCACTTCTCTCACTGAATGTTTATCCATTCATCAGCTGAGTTAGATAGCATTTTTTAAAAAAAAGATTTTTGTGTCTGTCTTCCTAAGAATTTGGTCTTTTTTTTTTTTTTTAATGAATTGGATATAGGGTCTTACTACGCAGCTTGGACTCCTAGTGATCTTCCTGTTTTCAGCCTTGCCAGCTCTGGGATTACAGGTGTGTGCCACCATGCCTAGACTGCCTGTCAGGCTCAGCTTGTCCAGGGTGGGGCCAGCATGGCATGTGGTGCCTCGGACTGAACCCTGGTCCCTGCGCTTAGCCTAAGCAGGCATTTAGTCCATAGAGCTATCTCAACAGCCCTTGGTCTGTCACTTTCTTGCAATACTTTTATGTTTGATTTGATAGAAATATTGACAGTACATGGAACTGAACTGAGAACTGCTCTTTCTTCTTGTTTCTGGAGTGTTTGTGAACACCTGGCATTGATGCTTCTTTATCTACTTGGTTAAATTCACCAATCAAACTATGTAGTCCTGTTTTTGCTTTTGCTTCTCTGCCTGCCTGCCTTCCTTTCTTCCTTTCTTCCTTCTTTCCTTCCTTCCTTTCTTCCTTCTTTTGTTTTTATGAGACAGAGTCTTGCTATGCTGTTCAGGCTGGCCTTGGACTCACTATATAGCCCAGGCTGGCCTCAAACTTGAAAATCCTCCTATCTCAGCTTCCTTAGTGCTGGGATTACAGGTGTGTGTGGGGGGGGTGCCGTGACTAGGTGTGCTTTTCTTTTAGTAATGCATAAATTGTTAATAAAATCTCTGATCTTGTTAAAAGTTTGCTTAGATTTTGTTTCTCTTTAGTTGGTTTTAGTAATTTGTGTCTTTTCTGGGAATTTATCTATTTCATCTAAGTTGTCTAGTTTGTTGACAACCAGTTTTCCATATTATTCCCTAACAATCTTTTTTCTAGAAAGTTGGTAGTGATATCTCCTCTCATTCCTAAGGTAGTAACCTGTCTATTTGCATAACCACTACAGCTCTCTTTTGAGTACTGTTTTCTTATTCTGTATTTTTCTCATTTCACTCTCAACCTACTTGAGTAAATGTCCCTTGTAGATGGTATAACATTTGATCACTTAAACAAATTCTATCTGTCCTTTGTCTTTTTGTTAGAGTATGTAATCCATTTATATTTAATGTGATTACTGATAAGATGGATGTGTGCTTTGTTTTATATGTTTATATCATTTTTGTTCTATGTTTTCATTACTGCCTTTTTGTGTAAAGTAGCATTTTTATGGTGAATCATTTTAATTGCCTTACTGTTTCTTTATAGTATTTTATTTTGTTTTCCTGGTACTGGCTCTTGGATGTTACAAGTATCCCTTTAATTTAAAATCATATAGTTTAACTTAATACTACCATAGCTTCTGTAGTATGAAGAAATTTTGCTCCAGTATGGCTCTGGTATAACAGAAAATGACCCCTCCCACCAAGCCAGTGTGCTTCAGTTTCTTATTTCTAGGTAATATTTCTTGTTCCAGTTCTAGTTGCTCGTGTCTCTTAGTCACTGTGATGCGTAGCTGGCTACTATGATGTACATTGTATAAACCAAGCCCCAGCTGACAAACCATTCTGCCTCTGTACTTCCTGCTTGCTTATAGAGAGCCCTTCCCTGTCCTCACTGTGGCTCAGGAAGCTTATATTTGTAATCCCATGGGAGTTACTGGAATTCTAGTAGATTAATTCCAACCTACCACTTCCAGTGTGATCCATGGTGAGAATAAAGACACTAAGGCCTATTTGTAGTTATGGGGAGCCAAAGAGATCCTACGTCCAGCCATGATGATGGCTATATAGAACAAAGACTTTGACTGAGGACTAAATCACTTCTTTCATGAAGAAAGAAGTGGTTTGAGGATATGTGGCTATGAGAATCATAGAAAATAGGTGAGTGCTGTGAGCTGGGTTAGGTAGGAGGCCTCAAATCACCTCTGCAACATGCAAAGAAAAGGATATATAGAACAAGTAATCTGCATAACACAGTTGAAATAGTGTCCAGTGGTTTGGGGGTCTGTGCTTCAGCTCTCATGTAATTTTTCAAGCCCCAGCAAGCCATAGCCTCTGTCTTGAGGTTCAATACCAGCCTAACAGCATGGCGCATTGGTTCTTCATCCTGTCTTGTCCTGGCTCACCCAAGGGAACAGTGGGAGTCCAGGAAGACATGGCCTGCCAGCTTTAAAGACAATTATCAGCACCTCTGTTGGACTGTTATTCATTGCTTTAAAGCCAATTGGAGGGATAAGGAAAAGTCCTAGCCATCTCTGTACATATCAAGACGTGGAAATAGGGTCAGAGATTCAGCTAACACTACTTCAAGGAGAGTTGCCCAGGTGGTCCTCCACAATTGATTATCACATATAAGCCCTAGACCACCAAGGATCAGGGCCCGACATTTTGGGAGTGATCCCAATCATTGTTCATCAATGTAAAATAAACCTGTCTCCAAATCCTGAGCATTGTTTCCATGTTTCTACTTGCCATTATATCTAGTGTATTGGCTGAGAGGACTGACCATGCTGACCTCTTTGGTCATCAGTTATGACCCTCACAAATACAACAAGGACCTCTCCAGATGCTGATGGGAAGGTGCACCTTGAGATATCATGAATTCCCTTGGAGGTTTGGAGGAGGATTCCTAGCTCACTACTTGAGTGGCTCACATCATATCCAAAGAAAGAAGGGCACAATGTCTGTCTGTCTGCCTGTCTGCTTGCCTAATTTGAGGAAGATCTCCCCCTAAAGGACCCCAGTCTTTCTGTCTGTCTGTCCTGCTCAGCTAGAGCAGGAAAAGAGCTTAATTAACCCTTGTTAGTTAAAGCCACCCTCCAGGAAAGGAGAAATTGAATGTTTAACCTCTGAGTGCTTGCAGTATGAATGTGTGAGTGGAACAGGCAGTGTAAGCAATAGGCTGTTCCATCTGTGCACCAAGAATTGGACGCACTGGCCATAGTGGCCGACTGGGCCCTCACCTGTGAATCTGTAACAATCAGTACATGGCATAACAGAGGTCTCACATCCTCCTCAGCTAAGTTGCACTTAAGTTCCTATGAGAGTGAAGGCCAGGCCGGCATCTGAATGGTCTCTCTCCAAGGGACACCCACCCTTTGTCTGTCTGACAGTCATTTAAGGGTACACAACACACATCTACAAAGTCAGAGATGGGAACTAATTAGTTAAAACCCACAGTCCCTGACTACAGGAAAAAGGGTGTTTATGAAATTAAAGATAAAACAAATACCCTCCCTGCATCGCAAAGCAAAAAAAAGAAAGTGAAGCTCATTTTTCCTGAGAATTCCGCCTTGGTGCCCTCGGCAGCTGCTGCAGTTGCTGTCAATGCCTGTAGCTTTACATCCCCATTCCCAACTCATCTACTTCCAGCCAACTGAATTGGTTCCATCTACCCATTGCCTGCCTTTGGCCACATAGCCCACCACCCTAAGACACACCTGTCCTGGTCAGATGGGATCATCTAATGCCACCCTAGTTGACCGTCAGCAATTTCTCCTAAACTCCACATTTTGACTGAGGAATATTGGACTGTCGGCCCTGACAAATGAGTAGCCATTGCCTTTCCAAAAGTCACTTTACTAGAAACAACTCAGTTGAGTGCTCGAAGTCATCAAAAAAAGGGAGCAAGAAGCCCACTAGCTACTCTTACCAAGAAACCTGATTTTTTAAAAAAGCACCTGATGTCTGTAAGAAAATGCAGTCTGATAGATAACCTTGGCTATAAGTTATAAGGGCTATGGACACTAAAAAAAAAAAGATAAAAACTCTCACAAGATTTAATCTGGATCAGATGATAACCCTTTCATCAGTCTGACAGGCTCAGCCTAGGCCAGATCAGGCTCCTTTCCTCAGCTGGGCCACCAGGAGGCCATAGTACCATCATCTGGGGAACTTGGGCTGTCGCCTCACACCCCTATACTAGGGACAAACTTGCAGCTGAGGAGGCCATCTCACCAAACATGAATTCCTGTACAAACCAGTGCACATACCACGTCTGAGAAGAGACCTCCTCTTCAGGTTAGAAGCAGCCCCCTCCTTTGCATCAAGCCAGTCATCCTCCCTCTGGTTTAACCCTACACTTTCTACTCTGTGCCTGGAGAAGAAGATGATGTCTGCATCACCCTGAGACAGATAACCACAATCCTGAAATTTGGAAATTTTTTTCTCTTACCCTAGAGATAAAGGCTAAAGATTCACCTCTTGGTCTGGCTGTCAACCATGCTGCTTCACCATGGTCCCTCTTACTATCAAATGCCTCAGGAAGCACAATGACACATAGTCACACATCAGCCTGGCATGGTTAATCACCTAGGACAAAGTCTCCACACCATCAACAATGCAACCATCACCTTGCATTCTGTGGTGCCCTGCCCATCCACCCCTTTTGAACTGTTGCTCAATTGCCACAAGGGCTTGAGAACTCTACCACTATTTTTAGGGAAGCTCTGACAACAGATTTAACCTCTCTGAGGCAGCTTATTTCTCTGTCCTTTCCATCTCCACAACTCTGTTACTGCCCTCTGGTCCTGAGATTGGTCCATCAACCACCTGCCTCTGATTATGAAGCTCCATTCTAGGGCAACCCCCACCTGCATCAGACAGGATCCCATGCCAGGAGAGACTCGGCTAGAAATCCAACCACACATAAAGAGCTTACAAAACCACAAAATGTTCATAGGTACTGAACTGCTGAAATACACCTCTCTTGCCTGGAAAACCAGTTCAAGATCTCCAAGCTGTGAATGCCATCATGATTACCCACCCTCCACATATGTTGCCTCTGTCTTCTGCCACTTGCAGCTTTCTGGTCCACCTGCCTAGACATGAAAAATGTCTTCTGCCTTCATGTGACTCCTTTCAGCCAGCCCCTCTTCTCAAAGACCCCAGCTCTGGACTCAACCTCCCAGAGGGCCATTGTTACCCTTTTTGGAGAAGATCATTGCATTTCTGATTGATGACACCCAAGCTGCCTACTGAAAAGAAAGACACAAAAACTGTGTTACAGTATCTGGCAGAAACTGGTCCTTCAAATTTCTTGGTGCTGCTGGCTACTATAAAATTTAGATCCCTGAGCTCACAAAAACAATGATGTTTACTCAGACAGTCAACCTCTGTGAACACACAAGGGCCTTGCTGTATAGTACTTGGCTCTGCTCACTACAGGCTGCCTCCCCCTTTGCCCTCACACTTTAACAGCTACTGTCCTTCTTATCAAGAAAAGCTAACAAACTCACCTCAGACCAAGACCTAAGTGTCCAGGTGCCACATGATGTACTGGGATGAGCTGTTCTAAAAATAGACCCTCTGGGCCAACCAGATAGCTCAGCAGATTAAAGCACCTGCTTAGGCAGACACAGGGGCTGGGAGTTAGATCCCTGGCATGAAGTGCTGGCCCTGCCCCCGGGTCACTCTGAAGCAGCATTGAGACTGGGTGTGGTGGTGCACACCTGTAATCTCAGTGCTTGGGAGGCTATAAACAGGAAGGATCACTACAACACCAATCTGTGTAGTGAGACCCTGTACTAAATATAAGTAAATAAATTGGACCCCCTGACATTTGCTAAATACATGCTATTTACAGATGAAAATAGCTTTACTAAAAATGAAGTCTTACAGGTTCAATATGCTTCCTGTGGTCACCCTGGGCAACACTACTTTGGCCAAAACTCTCCTGTGAGGGTGGTCTGCTTCCTGATGCTCTTTAGAAACCTGCCACCAATAACACAAAATAATCTAAGCCCCTCTAAGCCTCTCTAGGGAGCCAATCAACTAAAACATTAACCCCAGCCACCAGATTCTCCCCACCCTATGTTAGGCAAGCTCAAGCTGCTGCACTGGTACCTGGCCCCTGCAGTCAGCTCAGGCTTCAGCATCTGTGTCACCAGTCCCAACCTCCCACTCCCTACACACACTGAGAAGACAATAAAAGTTCATAAGGTCCTGCTATGAAAAACTATCCTTAGATATGGCCTACCCTTCATCATTGACAGCAACAATGGGCCAGCATTTGTAGCAGAGGTAATTAACATAGTAGGTTAGAAACTACACACAGCGTATAGATCTCAAAGCTAAAAATTTAAAAAAAAAAAAAATCTTGTAACCAGCTTCATAAAATTTACCTGAAGGACCAACTGTACCTGTAGAACCAACTGTACCTGTAGACGCCTCTTAATACTCCATATTAACAACTCTTAAAGTTTCAGAAATCCAGCTTTAAGTCACTGGAGAATTTACCTGGACCAGATAGCTCACTCTCAAGAGATGATGTACTCAAGACTCTACTCTAGTCACTATATGCTGACAGCCCAACCATGGCTGAAGCCTGAGGACATTGTTCACAGGATTGCTCCATAACTGTTCGACTTGAGATCTGTGTTTTTCAGACTCCTTACCCTAGTTGTTGCCTCTGCATCCCCTGCTAGCTGTGCTTTTTGCCTTTAAGTCTATGAATGGTTGCCCCAAGATAGAACAATCACCTGACCAAGATTTGATGATCATCCAAGACACATTGGACACTCTCCTAGATCAGATTAAATTCCTCACTCCCTTGCCAGAGTAATGTTACAGAACAGACAGGCCTACATTATGTCTCTTCCTAAAAACAATTTAGGGAAACACTGTGTAATGACATAATTTGAGGGAGCTTGGCCAGGGCCCACCCTAGGATCAGTGACAACCCTAATGTTATTGCTTCAAGATGGGCCTTGTCTCAAAAGATCACATGCAATATGCCCAGCAAAGATTTGTTGTATAACTAAAAAAGGGGGAAAAATATAACAGAAAATGCTCCCCCAAGTCCCCAGCCAGTGTACTTTAGTTTCATAGTTGCCCAGGCAATAGTTCCTGTTTCAGTTATGGTTGCTCCTGTCTCAGGAATGGCTGGTCATATGATGCATAGCTGGTCATTATGATGTACATTGTATAAAAAGCCCTAATTGACAAGCAATTCTGCCTGTGTACTTCCTGCTTGCTTACTCCATGTAAGTCCTAGGCCACAAGAAATCAGGGCCTGATATTTTGGGAGTGATCCCAATCAGTACCCATTAATGTGAAATAAATTTGCCCCCAAACCCTTGGTGTTGTTTTTGATGTTTCTGTTTACCATAGCACTGGTCTCTACCCCTCCTTTGGGCTATTAGTAGCCTATTAATTATAGCTTTATGTGTCACCATATAGCTTTCTAGGTATTGATTTATGGGGTTCACTGTTGTTGAGAAGAAAATCTACAACAGTACATTTATATTTTTTATAACTACATAATATTCTTTATTTCTTCATGTGGATTTGAGTGGTCATCTATAGTTCTTTTATATCACCAGAGACTCTTCTCAGGATTTCTTGTAGAACAGATTGATTAGAGACCAGAGAGATGGCTCAATGGAATAGGCGCTTCCCTGGCAAGTGCAAGGGCCTGAGTTCAATCCCTGGTTCTGTCAAAAAAAAAAAAAAGAAAGAAAGAAAGAAAGAAAGAACAGATTGACTAATATGGGGAGCTGAATACTCCTCTCTTTATTCAGAGAGATCTTCATTTCCCTTCCTTTTCTGAAGGATGGGTTTTCTAGATATAGATTTGCCTTTTATTTTTCCTGTGACTATTTTAAAATGTAATCCTACCACCTTCCATGGTCATAGTTTCCAATGAGAATTGAATTGTTAATTTTCTTGGGAAGCCTTTGTGTGTGATAGATCATTTTCTTCTGCTTCCTCCAAGATTCTTATTTTGGGGCAACTTAGCTGTAATATCTAGAGGTGAACCTCTAAGTTTATCATTATTGGAGTTCATTGAGATTTGGGGGCATGTGATGTTTCTCAACAAATTCGGAAAGTTCACAACCATCTTTCTGATAAGCACCCTTCCACGTTGTGTCCCTTATTCTTCTGGGATGCATGTTACGTGTTTGTTCACGCACTTGATGATGTCCCATCCATTTCTGAGGCTCTATTCATATTTTAAATATTTTTTTCCTTAGACAGGCTGTTTTCAACCTAGTTACCTGCCAGCTAAATCTACTGTTGCATACCTGAAATGAATTATTTACTTCACTTATTATAATTTTAAAAAATTGTTATGATGTTGCGGATGGAAACTAGGGCCTCACATGCTAAACAAAATACTGTACCACTACTGTATTTTTGAACTCTGGAAACTATATTTGGTTCCTGTTATAATTGATACCGCTGTATTGATATTCGCTAAAGCATAAGCTCTACTGTAACTATTATGCTCTAATTCTTCACATGTGGTTTCCAGTAGTACATGTTTATAATGGCTGCTTTGAAGTCTTTGGTGAGTCTTATCAGAGAAAGGAAGTTTCAGGTAAATGGTTTTTCCTTATTTGGTTGGTACTTTCCTGATTCTTTGTGTGTCTTATCATCTTTGTTTAAAAATTAGACATCATAGATAATGGAATGAGGGCTCAGTAAATCAGATTCCCCTTCCCCTTCCTGGAGGGTGCTGGTTGTAGCTGTTTGGTGACCTCTCTAGGCTAAATATGCCCAGTCTATCCCTGAAGTGTGCCAGCACCTCAAAGTGTAGGATCAGCTCCTGGTCTGCCTGAGATCCTCAAATGCCTTCAACCAAAAGGCAAAATTTTTCCCTTGCCATAAGTGTGTGTGTGTGTGTGTACTTGTGTGTCTTGGTTCGCCCAACATCTTGGATAGTTTGTGGCTCTGCTTTCTTTTTCACTTCCTCTTTGTGCAGGGACTCAGAGTCAGCTGGAGATGAGAGACCAGGACTGCTTAGGTCTTTTGCACACAGGCCCACGCCTGGTTTTCAAGAACTCCAGGATGATGTCAGACATTTCAGAATTCCCAGGGTGATCTCTCTCCCCATCTCTTCTTTCCTGTTCTGGCCAGCTCTTGTGTGCCCCAAGTGGCATCACAGCTCTACTTGAACAAGTTGCTGCTTGATCCTTTTGACAACGCCCTGGAAATGAGGTTTTTCCCACAGAGTGAGCTAGGAGTGGTGTAAAACAATGACCATGTTTTGTAAAGGGGGCTTTTTTAGGGGGCTTCAGATGACAGTGCACAGGAATGGGGCTTTCTGAGATGCTTCCCACAAGGCACAGGAGCAGGCATGCTAGCCTGCTCTGCATGGGGGGTGGGTGCTTGTCTGTCACACCTCAGCTTGCCTTAGGTGCTAAGGGGCCAGTGTGAAATTTGGGAAGCTCTGGCTTGTTGTGCAGACCTGGTGTTGAGTTCTGACTGTGCTGCTCAACGGTCACACACCCTGGGGAACAGCTGCTTTGAGCTGAGGAGGTACGTGTTTGTCTATAATTGGGATACTGACAACCTCACTAGGGTAAGGAAGGGGAGAGCCAAACTCCGTGCATCAGAGGGCCAACATGCAGTAAGTGCCCAGTGATACTAGTGAGTATTATTTACCTTTAGGCTTAGGGTAAGATTATGAAAACAAATGAAGAAGGTATTTTGTTGACCTTCTAGCATTTGTTGTTTGTTTTGTTTTGAAATAGATTTCGCCATGTATTCCAAGGTAGGTTTGAACTCACTATGTGGGCCAGACTGGCTTTGAACTTGAGATTCTCCTGCCCAGCCTCCTGAGGACTGGGGTTATAAGTGGGTGTCACCACGCCCAGCTTCACACTAACACTCTAACGTGAAGTGCTAAACCCTGACCAGGGCACTTTACCTCTGAGAATCCACTTAATATTCATTGCAACCCTCAAATACATCCTTATCACTTAGAGACAAGGAATCTGAGGCAGTTTCCCACCGAGGGTACAGGTGTGCCCACTGGCAAATAGCAAGGAAGACTCCAAAGTATGACAAGAAGAGAGCTTTGTCTGTCACTGCTGAAACTGGGGTAGGCTAGGACACCCCAGCCACAGCCAGCTGGGCAGAGCCAGAGCTCAGGTGCAGATGGAGCCTTCCTCTGTGTGGCTTGATGGCTGATTCCTCTGTGAGCAACTCCAGCCTCAGGCTGCTGTTTGGCCACAGGCTAGTGTGAGGGGAATCTCAAGGGTGCTGTGTCTCCCGTCAGCTGTTCTGGGACATGGTGTGGGGAGATCCTGCCACCGGCCGACAGGCCGGGCCCTGTAAGAGCTGCTCCGGCCTGGCTCAGTCCCATCAGCAGGCTTGGTCACCATCAGTGATGTTACAGTGGTCCCTGCCATGTGGATGCAGAGTGCAGGGGGCTTCCTGGGGCCCAGTTCCCCCTCTCCAGCAATCCTACCACCCCCCACAAGGGTCCTTCACCCCCTAAAGCCCAGACCCCTTCCAGCCCAGAGTTCTGAGGCATGGCCAGCATTCAGATGGTGCTCACAAGAGAGACGAGGAGGTCAGGGCAGAAAAAGATGACCCTGTACAGTCAGCCAGCTGTCACCTCCTGGCTTCCCAGAAGCCACCTCAGCATCCGACTGTGGCATGTGGGTCCTTCATGCCTAATGCTGGAAGGCACGGCAGGTGAGCTGGAGCTTGCGGACACCTGTGTCCCAGGGCCCTGACCCGGCAGAGCGACTCTGCAGGCTGCTTTTGGATGAATGTGGTGCTGGAGGAGAGGTGGGAAAGGGGGCTTGCTGCTTCCTCAGTGGCTGACGATGGCAGTCAGATTAAGAGAGACCTGTCTCACTGTCAAGGAAGGTGTGGGCCTCACACATGTCCTTGGAGTAGGGGCGTAAACCCAACTCTACCAAGTTGTCAATGAGCTCCTCACCAAGTCATTGTTACCGGGTCCTGGGTTGCTTGCCTCTCCTTCCAGAGCTGGACTCCAGGCGTTTCTTGTCTTGAACAAAGGAATTAACAAAATGAGTAAGTCACATGGTAAAGTTTATTTGAAAAAGTAAAAATTGAAGAATGAGGGAGAAACTGGCTGTGCAGGGTAAGCTTAGGCCAAGTAAAGAGGAAATGCCAGATAAAAGAAGACCCTGGAGGCCACAGATTGGATTATCAGGAGGAAAGTCACCAATAGCAAGCTCTTCATATTGTCCGAACCTTCAAAGACCCTGGAGAGCTTCTACACACAGATCCCAAGAGGCAGTGCTGAGCTCCACGCCATGGGCTGGCTTCAGGTCTAGGCCATCCTATTGAACTCACTCGAATTCTCACAGAAGTCATTGTGCAGCACTTTGGGGACTGCTCTGCTCTTGAGTCCAGGATCTTATAATTGATAGGTCACATCCCTGCCCCAGCCAGTGTCGCCGTGCTCTGAACTCCTACTGCAGGCCCATCAGGCTTCAGTGAGGCCCAAGCTACAGGACCTGGTCTCACCCAGGCTGCTGAGTGTGGCTGCAGGCAGTTGTGGCCATGCAGCAAGAGCAGGAAACAAAGGACTTATGTGGGACAGTGTCCAGGTGGGAGCTGGGTCCAGGGATCACTGGAGATACCACACCTCCTAATGTAGTGCGGCCCCAAGGTCACGTCCAGAGTCACAGCCTGCCAGCAGGCCAAGTCCAGGCTAGGGAACAATGAGGTCTTCCCAGGGGAGATCTGGGTGATGGGAAGAGGAGGGCACTTGCTTCTCCAGGCATGTAACCCATCCTGTGAGGATTCAGGCAGCCTGGGGGCAGGGGTGGGCCGAAGTCCTCCGAGAGCACCCAGCCTGGCTTTTTTTTTTTTTTCCTATGAGATTTTTGAAAATCTTAGAGCAGATGGGGGCGTAGTTCAGCAGTACAGCACTTAGCTAGCGGGCACAGGAGGCTGATTCTGAAAGAAACGAGTGGCCCAAGGCTGCAGAGCCCGGCAGCCTCTGCTACCTCTTCTGGGTTAGTCAGCTCCACACTCAGCACCTTGGCCCCTTGCAGAGCTGGGGGTTCCCAGACCCTGCTCCTAGGGATGAGACTCAAGGCCAACCTGAGGGAGCAGCAGGGAGGCCACAGGTTGGGGAACCCTTTCCTTCCATACCCCGTCTGGGGCAGCTGATGGCACACAGAGCCCTGGCTGTGGCCTCCGCTCAAAGTGCGCAGGTGCTCAAGATGCCTCTTTTCTTTTCTTTTCTTTTCTTTTCTTTTCTTTTCTTTTCTTTTCTTTTCTTTTCTTTTCTTTTCTTTTCTTTTCTTTTCTTTTCTTTTCTCTTCTTTTCTTTTCTCTTTCCTCTGTCCCTCCCTCTCTCCAGCTCTCTTCCTTTCTTCAGTCTGTACTGGGAATGAAACCATGGCCTTTGCACTGAGCTAATCCCTAGTTCTTCTTTATGTTTTATTTTGATACAGGATTTACCTAAGCTGTCCAGGTTACCCTTTAACTTTCAACTCTCCTGCCTCAGCCTCCCAGACTACCAGAGAGCTAGGATTACCGGTGTGACCACCACACAACAGGGTACCTGTATCCTATATGATTCTTTTTCCATAGTCTCTGACATCTCCCAAGTACCAAAAATGGCAAACCAGCTCTCAGAACCAAGCCTCTGCACTGTGCCATAAGTCTCAGCCTTCCCTGTTTCTCACACACACACACACACACACACACACACACACACACACACACACATCCCAGGCTTCCTGCGCCCTGCCCTTTGACCTTAGAAATCCAGAGGGTCCCTTTTGGCGCCTGCCTCAGCTATAGTTAGGAAACATTTTGGGTGAGGAATGTGCTCCTGATTAAATACATGACCTCCCAGGCGCTGAGCACTTCCAGTGCCCGTGTAAGACACAGTGGCTCTGGGAGGTAAATACCACAACCATGTCCTGAGGAGGCCACCTTTGACCCTCACACAGGCCACCTCCCGGGCCCTGCTCCTTTTTCTTCACCAGCTTCTCCGAGTCTCAGCGCAGACCTTTCTGGGCAGGCTCCAGATCCCAGCCCTCAGTCGCTGGGACAGGAGGCTTTTGATTCTCTCTGGCTACCAAATAATGATGAGAATTGGGAACATCCTTCCTTCCTGCACCCTTTTGTCCCTGTCTGTGACCCTCAGGACATCCTGAGAGCTTGTAAATCCTGAAATCCGGAACCACAAGGCCTCCCTCCATTCAGCGAGGTCAGCCCCACCCTCCCATACAGCCCTGAAAGATGGGCCCTGCCAC
This sequence comes from Ctenomys sociabilis, assembly GCA_004027165.1. Lineage (NCBI taxonomy): Eukaryota > Metazoa > Chordata > Mammalia > Rodentia > Ctenomyidae > Ctenomys > Ctenomys sociabilis. The sequence goes on along the minus strand of PVKA01006626.1, from coordinate 22,709 downwards.
AGGGAGCCCCGGAAGGGCCTAGTCCCTGGCATTCTGCTGTTGTCCCTGTGAGGCCCCATTGTCCTGGCGGGTCCCTGGCCACGCTCTCCTCGTCTGGCAGCCCTTGTGGGTCTGGGACAGAGGCCCTGGGAGCAAGCACTATTTGTAGGTCTTCTGAAAATAGCACAGCAGCGCCATTCACAGAGCGGCTGTTGGCCAGTGGGGTGCAGAGGAACAAAGCTTTGCTATGTGTCAGCCGTGCCGGCCTCTGTTGCAGGGCATCCCCTTGCCCACTGCCTTAGTGCTGGCCCCACTTGCCCCACGTGTTCACTGTGGCCTCCATGCTGGCCCTAATGTGGTCAGTGCCTGGTGGCTGTGTAAGTATAGAACTCTGTGCCCCTGTTTTGCTGTCCCTGAAGGCTCCCCTCCCATTCAGTGACATTCCAGGAAAAGACAGTCTTTCACACCTAGCTTGGTGAGGTTACCAGCAGTGTCACAGCGGGGCCCTTGGGGCCTGGGCAGGAGGAAACTGTGTACTCTGTACAGGCTTGCATGGTGACCGCTGTTCTTAGGGTTGCTCTTTGCTCCCCAGGCCCAAGTTCCTGCCCTGGGTCTCCTCCTGCTGCAGCTGAGCTCAGCGCTCCAAATCCTTCATCATCCAATCTACTCGGCCACTGTGCTAGAAAAGGAACTGTGACCCATGGTCAGGAACCTCGACACACAAATCAGCCCTTGGGCAGCTGAACCTCCTTGCTTGGTTCCCTCTCTGCCCAGGCTCTGGACTGGCCAGGCCAGGTCACCAAGCACCAGGCGTGGGATAACTGAGGCGATACTGCGATGTTCACATTGCAGAGAGATGGTCTCCAGAGGAAGGTAGCTCTTCCGAGTCACTCCTCCAAAGAGGATGGTGAAGGGTCTTGGGAATAAGGCATCCTGTCCCTGACCTGGGTCTGAGAGGTCCGTTATGCCGAAATGTGGATGCTGACCCACTCTTTAGTAGAGTAAGTTTGCAAATTCACTGACCCCCATTGCAGGAAAAGCATTTCAGGACATGTCAGTAAGAGGAGCAGGAAGGGTCTATGAGACAGATTTGGGAAATGCTCAAGAGTGGGGTGTGCACTCCCAGAGAAATGAGGGCCATTGTTTCCTGAGAAGAGCACACCTCTCTTGAAGGGGTGGAAAGGTCAGGAGAAGGGAGCCCACCCCTTAGAAGGCTGCCAGCCATTTCTACAGGTATGGGAAGTTTGGTGGGTTTTTTTTTCTTTGCTTTTTAAATCTTTTATTTGTTAGTTATAAGGTCTCACCATGCAGCATGGACTCATAGTGATCCTCCTATCTCAGCCTCCCCAGTGCTGCGATTACAATTGTGCACCATCACACCCAGTTTCCATGGTACAATGATACCATGCGGAAACATAGTACAGTGCGCCATGTGGTACCAGGGGTCAAACCCCTGTCCTTGCGCTTGCCAGGCAGGCACTTAGACCACCAAGCTATCTCCCCAGCTCTGTTTCTGTGTTTGTTTTGCTTTGTTTTGTTTTTGTATTTAGGGCAAGGTCTACAGGGTCTCACTACATAGATCGGACTCATAATGACCCTCCTGTCTCAGCCTCTCCAGTGCTGGGATTACAGGGACATACCACCACACTGGCTCACTCGCTGCCACGGCCAGCTCAGTGTGCCCCAGGGGTAGGGCCAGCATGGCACTCTGGGAATCGAACCTCGGTCCCTGCATCTGCCTAAGCAGGCAGTTTAATTGGCTAAGCTATCTGGCTGGCCCTCTGATTTTGTTTTAAATTAGGTAATTTAAACATTGTTTGAATTCTCTCAACCTTACCTTTATCAGAGGATCAGGGTCCTGCTCTTTCCTTTCTCAGTGAAGTCACAGCGGCAGTCAGGTAGGGAAGCAGCCAAAACGCAGCCAAAGAATGCTGACCTGTGTCAGCTTGGGCAGCATTAGTAGAGGCACCAAAGTCACTGGCCCATTAAAAGTACAATTTTTAATTAGGATTTCCTCAGCTCCTTTCTTCTGCCCTATCTCAGTGTCCAGGGAATTTCCCTGAGGTTAGCGCAGAGCCCCGCCTTGCAGTCCTGTGGAGCCCTGCCCCTGGAGACAGCCTGGACTGAGGGACACAGATACAGCCTCAGCTCTGGCCTTCTTGCTTGGAGGCCTGGGGCTGTTTCCCTGTATAGAAAGTGGGATGATAAGACTCCCCCAGGGTTGTCTTTAAGGCTTTAATGTGAGACATCTAGCCCCCTGGGTCCTGTGACTCTAGGGGGCCTCTTTCAGGTAAGCTGTAATATAAATAGCTCCCTCCAGACTGTGCCATGTTTGTTTAGGCTACAGTACCAGTGGTCGCTTCCTTGAGTTGTGCTACAAGTGGTGCTGGGTATCAGTGGACAATACCACGCTTACTTCTGCTCACAGCTGGTAAGAAGAGTTTTTGTATTTGTTTGCTTGTGGTGTTGGGGATTGAATCCAGGGCCTCATGATGCTAGGCAAGTGATGTATCACTCAGTGATATTCCTAACCTTTTCTTCCTTATTGTTCTTCCTTAAAGTTTTGAGACAGTTGCCTGAGTTGCCCAGGTAGTATCAGAATTGCAGTCCTCCTGCCTCAGCTTCCAGAGTAGCTGAGGGTTACAGGGTTGCTGTTCTGCACCTGGCTTGCATTGTTTGTTAAGAAGCTGAACAACTTTGGTGAACAATAAGAAAGTGTGGGGAGTGCATCAGCTGTAGCCCTGTGTTCCCCACACCCAGGGGAGGCCCCCACATCTAGCTGACCTCAACAGAACCAATTTCAAAGGGACTGAGTGCCAGCGACAGATGTGTGGTAGTCCTATCACCGCTAACATCTGAGGCTTCCTCCTGTGCCTCTGCTCCACACCAAGCGGGAGACCTGGGGTCTGCCCTGCACCCCTTCTGCATAGCCTTTTGCTCACCCCTCCACCTAGAACTGGGGAGGGGCAGCCACGGCCTTCCGGTGGGTGAAACCCTCTCTCCTAGAATTCTGTTCCTCTACTCCAAGGTCTTCCAGAAGGCTCCCAGAACTACTGGCAGCTCCAAGAAGTTTTGTGATGCAAACAAGGGAGAGGGGAACCTCTGGGTGTGGCCATCTGAGGCAGAAACCAAGCCTCCAGCTTCCCGTCTGCAGGTCCTGGTCTGCTGGTTACTTTGGTTTCTGGGGTGGTTTCTTGGCCCCCCCCTCCCACTTGTCTTCATTCGCTGAGGGCCTGGTTTGTCTCTGAGTCACATCTTTTTTTTTCATATTTATTTATTAAAATTTGAATGCTAATTTTGTTTTTCTTTCTTCTTCTTCTTCTTTTTTTTTTTTTTTTTTTTTTTTTTTGCGGTACCAGGGATCAAACTCAGGGCCTTGTGCTTGCCAGGCAGGCACTTATTCCACTGAGCTATCTCCCCAGCCCTGAGTCATATTTTTGCTCCCAAATTCCTAAGGTAGGACTCACTGACCTGAGTCCTCAAACAGTGACAACTGAGGGGCTATATCTACCTCTTGGGAATAAAGCAAACTCCTCAAGAATCCCAGCTGCTGGATGAGTTCGCAGGGTTGAGGGTCACCCCAGCATCTAAACATCAATGCTGGGCTAGCCAGATAGCTCATCGGACTAAAGTGTCTGCTTAGGCCTCGCCCCTGGAGTGTGCTGAGACAGAGATTGAGATGGGGCGTGGTGGTGTGTGCTTGTAATCCCAGCACTTGGGAGGCTGAGAATAGGAGAATCACTGAGTCTGATCTACATAGTGAAACCCTGTAGACCCTGTACTAAATGCAAAAAATGATAATAATAATAATAATAAATAAAACACCAATGCTTATTACAATTATAGTGGTTTTAGTTTATTTAGCCTAAAATGTACAGTTTCTGGGGACCTGGACATACTTGACCACACCCCACTCCCCCAGACCCCAGGCCTTGTTCCTCCTTCACACCTGAGCCTTCCTAACCCCCACCCCCCATAAGAGCAAATCTACGACTTGGTGGTGGGACCTCCTGGCCACCCCTCAGTCCCCACATCATGGTCACAGAGCCAAATAAAGGGCCTCTCCTGACTTGGCATTTCTGGTCCTCCAGCCCATCCTGTCCGCATCTCTGGACCTTCATTGAGGCTGCAGAAGAAAAGAGCCAGGCCCCTGGTCTCTTGGTTCTCAGCTCCAGACCTTTATGTCCTTCCTGTTTGTGCTCAACTCTGTCCCCTCCTTCTCCCTGTCTTCAGTCCCTGTCCCTCAGGCACAGGCTCCAGGAGGGGCCGTGACAATGCAAGGGCCAGGTATCGTGCCCTGCACATGAGGGTTCTCAGAAAGCAACTATAACTTGGCTGAGGAATTCGCCTCCCTCCCTGCCTATGGAGGCCTCACTGGCCCAGTGCTCCTTGACCTGACATCTGCCACTAACCTGCCACCTCTTGCCTGGTCAAACTCCTGGAAAGGGTAGTTGAACCAAGGACCACGTCAGCCAGAAGATGCACTGTCATTGTGTCCTAAGCCCCCTACAGCCCAGGGCTGTACAGATAGTAAGGCAGGACAGAGTGTCCGGGCCCCAAAGCACTGGCCAGGCTGGTCCAACACCCACGGGGTGCTCTCTCTCCCACATTAGTCCTAGGATGGCTTCCTACATATCAGCCTTGGTCTAGGGCTCAGTTTGGGGAAATTAGGCAGGGGCAGGTGGGGTTCTTAGAGAACGGGGCCCCACTAGTCACCCAGGTGGACAGGCTTGGATTGCCTATGGAGACAGCACGTCTCATTGAACCACAAGTCTCCTTCTGTTCACCCAGAGCAAAGCACTCAGGGGGCCAGGAGAGGTGCAGGCTCTGCTCAGGCCCCAGGAGCCGGGAAGGGGATCCAGGAGGGACTGTACTGGACAGGGACTGAGGGTGAGGATTGTGGCTCCAACCCTAGTACTCCTGCACTTAGGAACTTAGCCCTCTGCCATTCTGGAGCTCACAGTGAGGTGATACTGCCAGGTGTGATCAAAATATAGTGCTTATTCTGAAAAATTTATTATAATACAAGGCACATTGCTATAAACTCCCATGAGAATTCTCACCCTGGCTTCCAGCGTGCCGTGATAGTCATGTTTCTGAGGCAGCACTAGAAGTTCACCTTCGTGACCACCCTTAGTGGCACAGGCCTGGCTGCTTCCATGTCCCAAAGCCATTCAAAATTTACCTTTTTTCATATTTTGACTTCGGCTAAAGCTAAAAGTTGTATGGAGCCTGATCCCGAGAATGAGGTATATGCGATCACAGCGTTATGTTTTTATTTGACAGAAATTACCATTGACCAAGGAGGGATGATCATAAAATATGGTGAATGCTTGTTAAAAATTATATTACAGTACCATACCAGCCCCACCCCCAGGGCACGCTGACATAGCAAATGAGACTGGGCACTGTGGCACTCACCTGTAATCCTAGCGCTTGGGAGGCTGAAAACAGGAGAATCACTGCAAGGCCAATCTATGTAGTGAGACCCTGTACTATATACATTTATATATGACAGTAAATGGCACATGGCCATCAATCTCTGTTGACTCTTCTTGCTTTGAACACACGCTTGGCAATGTATCTTTTGCTGTAATGAATTGGTTTTCCATTGAAACATCCACTGTGTCTTTTGATTCAGTGCTGCAGTGCTGGCCTGGCTGTGGGTGGTGCGCTCACGGGGGCAGCAGTACACAGGAGTCCTTGTGAATATCTCCAAGCTGGCGTGGGTGTGCCCCCAGCACAGGGGCCCCTGCGGCCTAGTCAGACTCCAGTAAATCCTCAAGGGAGAATGGGAGAAGGAAAGCCGGAAGGGCTTGGGAAGGAGCTGAGGGAGAAATTGGTATGTGAGCTGAGCTCTAGAAGACTGAGTAGGACCTCAGGGCATGAGGGAGAGGCTGGGCGGTAGGGAAGACTGCACGCAGGGGCCCTGAGCTGTAGCAGCTGGAAGGCCTCAGAGGTCCTGTCCTGCAGGGCAGTGGGTGAGAGTCTCATGAGGACAAAAGCACTTGGGGGAGGGGCCGCACCTGGCCTACGCATTCCCCAGCCTGCCCTGCACCCCTGCCATCCCCGCAGTTCTCCCTGGGGGAAGATCACTGTCCCTCCTCCCCCATGCACATTCCTTGAAGCTCTGCAGGCCTTGGGTGCTGCACAGATTTTCCAGCAGCGTCAATGTAAAAAACCAAACTTCAAAACTTCTCTGGGAAGATGGTGGAGAAAGAGGAACTGGGATTAAAAACCTTGGGGGTGTTTGGGGAGATTTTTCTAAATGGAAAGTTCTCTAAGTGCAAGGCCAACTCTTGCCCTCTTAATGTGTGGTGTCCGGCTCTTGACACGCTTGTGCCTGTGTACTGTCCCTTGCTACATCGGTCTCACGCCTCCTGCGTGTGGGATGCAGATATGTAATTGACCTAACCAGAATAATCCTCCCTCAGTATCCACGTGCTCCCCATACATGGGTTTCCCCCTAGGGTGAATTGAAGAGACCCAGAAAATTGCATCTGTCTACAAATACTGTGCTATTTTATGTAAAGGGGCTTGACTGCTTGGCATCCATAGTAAGCGTGGGAGTGCTGATATTACCCGAATCTCCCAGCTACACTAGACTATTACCAGGGGGCTCCTTCAAATAGACGTCCCTGGGGCCTGGGTTGCTCACCTCTCTAGAGTTAGATTCCAGGTTCTCCTCCGGAACAAAAAACTGAACAAAAAAGAGCAAAATGCAGTGGACCAGTTTTTTAAGAAAGTAAAAATAAAGAGCAAGGGAGAAACTGCTTCTGCAGATTGAGCTTGGGCCAAAAAGAGGAAAAAGCAAGATCACCCTGGAGAAGGCAGAGCAGGCTATTGCAAGGAAAAGCCAGGATAACCAGTTCTTGGGAGCCCCTCCTTTCGTGCTGCCCAAATCTGGAGGAATCCCACAGAGCTTCTGCTCCCGGGTCCTGAGAAGTGGAGCTGAGATCCCACCCCCACCGCAGGCTTTTGTCAGGTCCAGCCCATCCTATGGAAGACCTAATGCGAGAGTGTGGAATCTTGTAATTAACAGGCTGCGCCCACTTCCTTAAGCCAGCAGGGTTTTTTTTTTTTTTTTTTTTTTTTTTTTTGTATTTTTTAAGAAGGGTCTACAGGATGTTCATGGTCTCATTACTAGGTCAGACTAGTAGTGATCTGCTTATTTACAGTTTCCCAAGAGCTGGGATTACAGGTGTGCACCAACACACCCAGTCTCAATTGCCATTTCAGCATACCCCTGGGGGCAGGGTCAGCGTAGCAGGCCTGGGGATTGAACCCCTAGCCACTCTGCCTGCTTACAGGTGCATTAATCCATGGAGCTATTTGGCCAGCCCTTCCCCAGCCAGCTTTGCCACACCCTTATCTCCTAGATCACTGAAAGCAACCTTTCAAAGACTGCCAGAGACAACTGTACTATTATTCATTAACTTGATGGATGTCTCCATTGTTTCCAGTTTATCCTTACTACCCCCTTATGTATATGTGCAAAGTTAGCTGGAATAGTTTCCTAGGAGCAGATTGTGGGGCCACTTAAAATGTCAATAGACGCTATCAAATTGTTCTTCACACAGGCTGCACAGAACCTACCTCTACCAGCAGGTATGGGACTCCAGGCCTTCCTTGTTCCCTTCCCAAGTCCAAACCCTCCCCCAATGCAGCCACGCCAACCTTGCCAGCCCCCACCACCTGCAGCACGTGTAGCTATCTGCCACTTCCTACTTCCTTTTTATTAAATCCTACCTTCATTTACGTTTAAAATAGGCAACAACATAGTGCAAACTATCAAACAGCAAAACACCCTTCCTCCTGCTTCCTTCCCCTGAGAAACTACCACTCCCTGTGTCTCCCCTCACCTCCTTAAAGTTTCTGAGGATATTGCAGTGTAGCTCCCATTGTCCCTCCTGCTCTCCCTCCCTCCTTTCCTTTAGGAAGACAGTTGCAGATTAACCTTTCCCATACCATCTTGTTTTGTTTTGAGTCACAATCTCAAAAGCAGTTGAGGCTGGCCTTGAACTTACTATGTATCCCAGACTGATACAAACTAGCATCCGGCCTCCTGCCTCAGGCTCCCAAGGGCTGGGATTACAGGCATGTGCCACCGCACCTGGCAGAACTGGCATGTCAGAGGAGTTTGGGTTCCAGCTTCCATGGCTTGGATTCTGTTTCCTCTAGTTTACCACTAGCTTGCAGTTCTGTGCACTCGTTTTACATCTGCTAAGTGATTGGACTCTTCCTGCCTCCAGGGGTTTCTTAATTCACTGGCTTAGTTTTCTGCATATGAACAGGAAACCTGGAGAACAATAACAGCAGCAGAACCATTGCTGGGTCCTCCCTTCCTGCTGTTGCCCTTCTGTGTTCTTTCTCTGTCCACCCCACAGGTGGGCACTTCTGGATATGCCAGCATCAGGGGCTGTGGCGGATGGCCTGGCTGCTCCCTGACAGAGAACCTCTGTGCAAGAAAGGCCCCTCCTACTCTATGCTAATTCATAATTCTTAGCCACTTGGATTTGCCAAGTGCCTTCTTGGATGTCCAGTTGCCCCAGGCTGGAGTTCCTCCTGGGTGCATCCAGTCCCCTACCTAGAGGGCAGCTCCCTGCCGTGGGGAAGCCAGGCCTGCTGCTCCAGGTCCGAGAAGCAGAGGAGCCCAACTCACTGCTGACTTCTAGGCAGCCTGGGAGCTGGAGGAACAGCTACAGGCCACCAGGGCCTGGTGCTGTGGGCGAGGGTGGGGACTGCTCCCCACCTCCACATGTGCCCTCTGCCCTGTTGGTTCTCCTTACTCACTACATGGTCATAAGAAGATTTGAGTGTCCCACAGGTTGGTGGGGACCTTCTTAGACCTGGGGAACCTTCCCAGGTGTCCCTCCAAGGCCCTCTGGCTTGACAGTGATGTCAGTAGTCATAGTTTTTCATTCCTTTTGAAGTCTCCTTTAACATGCAGCAAGCCTTCATCTCCTCATGGCTCACTAGGTCTCTGAGTTACACATGTGCCCCAGTGGGCTGTCTGGATCCTGCTGTGGCCACGTTCTGCTTCTGCTACCTCTTCTGTCACATGCACTGTGCTCTCTGTGGACACCACCCTTCTTGGTTCAGCAAGAGTCACACTGCCGCTCCAAGGACGAGCGGGGAGGGGTGGACTGCAGGCCCAGTGAGTGGTTGCTTGTCTCTGCCCAGGCCGCACAGGTGGCTTGCTGCCATGCTTCCTCCATGTGAGCCGTCCTGAGCCCTGGCTGAGGGATGTCAGCCCAGACCTGCAATCTCTTCTCAGGGTCTTCCCTGTTTGCCTAGAGATAAAGGAGATCTTATCTGCACATTCCATGGAGGAGGTGCAGGCAGCAAGGTCTCCACGTGCATGGACATGGCAAGGGATGCTGGTGTGGCCCCGCAAGTGTGGTCACTACAGGCAGATGGCAGTGGCCAGGGAGACTCCACTGGTTCTGGGCCAGCTGACCAACTTTGTCTTTTCTACCTAGGATCCTAATTTCCTTCTCCAGACAGAGCACAGGGACTCTGGATTTATGGGGCAACTGTGTTTCCTGCAGGGAGCTTTGTTAGAGTTGGGGGCTAGCCCTCAGGTTGCATCTGCTTTCCTTGGGGTACACAGACAACAACCCACAGGTCAGGTCCAAACAGAGCCCGAGGGAAGCTCAGGAACCTGGTATTTCTGTTGCAGGCCGCACATCTATGCACCCCCCACCCCATGTTCAATCTCATTCTGGACAGCCAGGGATGATGCAGCTGCCTGGGGTGTAGCTCAGTGGTAAGGGGTGTATTTGCTATGACCCCAGGCAGGCCCTGTGTTGCCAGTGGCTAAAGCAGCACCATGTAGAGAGCTGGCCAAGGTTGAGTACAGACGCAAGACCAGGACTTCTTTTGCCTTATCCCAAGTTCCCAAACTTCAGATCCTGTGCTTCAGACCCACTTCCCAAAGGGCTCCACCCTTCCCTCCCTGTCAGGCTTATTTGATGGCACATGTTGAAGCCATAGGACAGCCTGGACTGGTATCAGCTGGCCATCCACTCTGTTGGGCTCCCAATACCTTCTTCACCCTGCATTGGCTTTCTGTGTCTCTCCATGACATGGGTCCAGCCCTGTAGAGCTGAGCATAGTCTCCTACAAGCCCTAGCTGACGCAGGGCAAAACATCCAGTGGTCTCCCAGGAACCGCCCCACTGTGGAGCCATCAGGAGAGGTGGATCCCATGAGAAGTCACTCCTATCAGTGGCCTAAGGCTTGCACAGGGAATACCAGGTAGCATCCTGCTGCCCTTGGGAAATACTGAGCAAACATCTTATCTTTCTGTTGACTTCTCCAGGGAGGCTGATCCTGTGACCATCCCAGGGGTGACCAGGAGCCATCAGTAACTCCAAGCTCCCTGCCTAGCAGCTTCTCCTGGCCAGGCTCAGGCAGCTGGGGGTACCTTCACTATTCCCCCATCAGGACCCCTTCAAGGGCCTATAGAGATTTGTAAACTCTGTAGTGTAGTGTACAGGTAGGAGGCCCTCAGCCACTTTGCTGACTAAGAGAGAGAATCCACTCAGTTGCAGCCTATGCTCTGTGGTGGTCACCTTCCTTAGCGCTCCTAGTTCCTGCAAGGATACTGGTGGGCACCAGGTCAGAGTCCAGCGGTACTATATCCAGGGCCCAGGTAAGGCTGTGGAGAAGGTCAGGCTCATAACCATGTGGAAAGGGCAGCTCTGGGCTGGGAATCCTGGCCTTTCCATGACTGTGGCCAATGTGACCCGTCTCTCCAAGCCTTGGTTTCCTTAGATCATAACATCCTGAGTTCTAGAAGAGCTGAAGTGCTGCAGTGTGCCTGTCACCTGAAGCAGAGCTCACACTAGGTAGGGGCTGCTGCTGTGACTTGGTATCATTATCTTCCTCCTCCTCCTCTTCCTCGTTGTTTGTGACAGGTGAGGATCATAGCACTGGACCTGCCCAGGCACCCAGCAGGGCAGGCAAGGTTCTGCTCTGTGCATAAAGTAGACAGCACTCAGGACTCCTGCCCCTGAGCAGTACAGCTTACCCCAAACCAGGGGCTCAGAGCACCAGTGTTCACCTCCTTGGCTTCTGTGGGTCAGGAACTGGGTGGCACCCATAGCCCACCAAGGTGATAGCTACAGCTGTGCTTTCATCCCCAGGCTGACTGGGGGCTGGTATCCCTCAAGCCATGTGGCTATGGGCAAGGGACAGTTTCTAGGGCCCTGGAGCTGAGTGCCGCAGACCCTGAATGGCTGCTGTCTGGTAGCTTCTCTGTTCCTTAGAAGTGACATCCTGCCCATTCACTAGATACAAGTTACTCTGCCCAGCCTAGGCCCAAAGGGGTAAGTAGTCCAGGGTGCAGCATGCTCTGGAGCTGTCCTAGAAACTACCTATGCAGCATAGAGGCAGGGCACCCATTACCCAGAGGATACAGATTCTCGGCCCTCAACAGTAGGTGTGAAACCAGGCATTGCTTCTGTAGCTCCAGCAATCTGAGAGGCAGGATGCTCACAAGTTTGAGATCCTGGCCCAAAATTTGAAAGAAAAAAGAAAGCCTGAAGACATAACTTAGTGTGAAAACCCTGGGGTTCAGTCTCCAGAGTGGGCATGAGCAGGCAGCACATTAGGAGACCAGTTAGTAAGCCACGTTCCCTTGCTGACAGGGGCCAGTTGGGAAGGTCCATCTACCTGGTCAGGTGACCTTGAACTTCAGCCACCTTCAGTCTTTGCATTATCAGCTGTGAAACGGGGCCCTCTCTGTGCCCAGGCATAGCCATTGCGTGTGCAGGGAATGGGTACCCAGCTGACGATGAAGATGCTCGGGGAGGCGGGTATTTTAGCTCTCAGAGATTGTCCTCCACTCCAGCATCCTCAAGGGGCCCCACCAGACAAGTCCCAGTGACACCAGGGAGCATAGGGACAGAGCTCCTTTCCTCAGTTGAGATACAAGCCCATAGCTATCTCCTAGTCAGGAAAGTTGTGTAGGAACAAAGTAGCCCCAGAGAGGTGGCTCCAGAACAGCTCTCTCCTGACTTAGGGGCTTCCTCTGTGCCATACCGAGCTTCAGCTGAAGGTGAGAGGGTAGTTTGGAGCTCCTGGGAAGTGCAGAGGCTCCAGAGGGTAGGAGGAGTGGAGAGAGAGTCAGCATGTGGGCATACAGAGGAGAGGCAGTCTAAAGGACCTATGCACAGGCCACCTCAGAGCTGGGTTTATTCCAAGAGCTAGAGGTCATGCAGCTATGTAGTGGGTGCGCTTCACTCTTTGAAGGCTGCTTTTCACTGAAGGAGATGAGGGGTAGATGGACAGACAGATGGTGGCGGACACAGAAGTGGGGCAGCAAACAGGCAAGGCCCATGTTGTGGGCAAAGCCTGGTGTTCACAGGATTTAGGAGGTTTCCTGAGGCCACTTCTGACACTGCTATAGGACAGGGTCAGGGGGTGACTCCCATTTGCCTTCTTTAGTCCTGGAAGTAGAGAAAATTTGGTCATAGTGGCAGCTGCTGCCTAAAGCAATTCAGTTTCTGTCCTGAGGCTAGGTGTAGCTCCTTGGTGGAGGACCTGCCTAGTCCCACGTTCGAGCCCAGCATTACAAGGGAGAAAGTCATCATGGTGCCATCTCCCAGCAGGATGACCTCCCTGGAGCCCAGGTGTCCTGTTCATCTGTGACACAGAGGATGAGGCTTGCTAACCTGAAATGGCAACAGGGTGCTTCCAGCCACCCCACACACATATCCTGTTCAGCCCCACTTTTTGTTTCCCACCTTTGCTGAAACTTGGGGTCTGGTCTTCCAGGGGTCCTTTACTGGTGAGGAAACAAGTATAAAGAAGAAGCAGCTCTCGCTTACCCCTGTCCCTGGCACTGACCCAGTGTGCCCGGCTGCATGGGTATTCGTGAATCTCTTCCAGCCCAGGATGGAAGGCTGTGTTGGTGCTGGGGACTCAGATGGATACACCCCACACTCAGGGTTGTGGTGCAGGGTAGGGGGTGCGCAGGAGGCTGGGAACCACCTGTGTGGAGGTTTCTGTGGCTTCCCCTGCATTTCCTTCAGCATCTGAAAATCCAGGAGAGTCCCCAGGTCATCCATGCCCCACCCTGGCCATTTTCAATTTTCATCAGGCAGAGAAATGCAGAAGTCTCAGGACAGACAAAAGGCCCCACGCTGGGCCTGGGGCAAAGCAAGCTAGTGGAGTCCTCGCCTCCTGGCAGCGCTGAACATTGTCCCCAGCTCAGTCCCTCAGGCCACCATCCTCCCGCATGCACCATGCCCTTCTTCCCTGCCAAGCACCTGAGGAGGAGAATGCATCTGCCAAGGGGTAAGTGGGCAGCAGGGGTGAGCTTTGGAGGTGCAGGGATGAGGAGTAGGGGTACTGGATGGGATGGGGGCTCCCTACAAATGAGTGACATTTGCTGAGAGGATCCTGTGAGAGAAGGAACAATCTGTCTACCTGCTTCCACTCGACCACTGTGCTGTAGCAAACAGGCTCTCAATTCTTGGCCAGTACCCCCTGGTCCTGCAGGGAGCTCCCTGTTTCCTGGTAGGACAACAGAGGGTCTAGATACCCAGGCCAGTCACAGGCTATTGCTGCTCCTTTTTTTTTTTAACATTTTCTACAAAGGCTGATAAAGAAAGGTTGAGTCAAATAAGCCTTTATGCAGTCCTATGAAGATGACAGCTTTCTCCCTGACCCTCATAGACCTGTGGTTTGTGGAAAGCTTCAACACATATCATGTGCTCCTTTTCTCTTATTGTTCACATGGAGAAGTTGAAAGCCAGTTTTCATCCTGCGTCCCTTGGGGACCTTCTGCATCTTCAAGTCACCTCCTGTCCCCCAAAGCATCTCCCTTGGTGGAAAGAGGAACTGGGCACAAAAGGAAGTTCTGAAGTTCAGGAGTAGGAGGGGAGGCCCGGCTGCGCTGGGGTTCCCCCAGCTCCAGCCCCTGTGCTGGTCTCTATCCAAAACCATAGGTGGAGCAGTGGGGGCAGCAGGCATGGGGATGGGACAAACCTGCATGGTCATGGTTTGGTATCACCTATGGCCACCGTTCAGCTGTAGCTTGGACATGTTGGGAAGTGTCCCTGGACCCTGGGTGCCTTTCCTCTGGAATGGAGTGATGACACCTCTTCCAGATTCTGTGAGTGTGCGCTTGGGCTTCTGATGCCTTCCATTGGCCAGGACTGTGCCTGGGTGCCACGCAGGCACTTGAGGCTACCACTGCTGTCACGGCAGGCCAGGTGATGGAGTCGACTGTGAACGGCATAAAATAGCACGACTGAGGAGTGTGTGACCACAGAAAGTGCTGTGCAGAACCAAGACAGGGCAGGAGTCTGGGGTGTGGTGGATGGGCATGGTAACGTTTGCAGCAGGAAAGTCAGGGATGCTCCCACAGAAGATGACAGAGAAAAGATCTGAGCAGGAGGGTACCCAGCAAGCAGGGAGCGGATGCAGAGACCAGAAATGAGCTGGGCATACTCAAAAATGGAAAACTGCAAAGCAAGGGGTTTGGGTCTTAAATGTGTCACTACCTCTCTAGTAGGGAGACTAGATCTTAGGAGGAGAGGAGAGAGCCTGAGACCATGCTGGACCTCCAGTGGGAAAATGATGGCAGCCTACACTGGGAGGAAATAATCTGAATGTGAATGTACTGTGAAAGAATTTGCCACTGTGTGTGGAGACGATGGGAGAGAGCAGCGCAGGGAGCAGTCTAGGTTGGACTGGAATCATGGCAGATGAAGCTGCCCTGGGCCAGGAGAACGGGTGTGGGCACCGCACGTGGGTATCCCACGGTACTCAGGGCAAGGAGCAGGAAATCGGAAGCCATCAGCATGGCGGCGCTGACCCAGAGAAGAATGCAGATCAGGCTTTTGCCCACTGTCTGCCCAGGCTCCTGGTTGCCCACTCCAAGTTGGGACCCAGGTGGGAGTGAGCTTGATAGAAGAGGCAAGGATCACTCTGGGGCCATGCTTGTGGGACATCACGCTACTGTAGTGAGGTTGAGGCAGCTTTGCTCCCCAGGAATGTTTGGCTATGTCTCTGGCTGTTCCAACCTGGGAGGGAGAAGAGGCTACTGCCATGTGTAGCGAGCGGGTCATGGTTGGGTGGAGCTGACCAAAATGGGCGGGGTGGGCCCCTGTCCAAAATGACAGCAGTGCCAGGCTGAGAGACCCTGCTCCACACTGTAGATAGGGTGATGCTAAAGGTGGACACTGAGAGGCTCAGAGCAAAGGGCACAGCTACTGGGTTTCTTCCTGGGGGCTCTCAGAAGAGTACTTTGCCTCCAGCTCTCCAGCTTCTAGAAGCTGTCCATCTTCCACAGCTCTTCCCTACCTGCCTCCTTCCCCTTCAAGGACAAAAGGGACAGATTGTGTGCTTGTCACATTGTGTTGCTCTCCCCTTCCACAGACACATCTCTGGGATTCCTCTCCTGCCTCCCTCTTCCACTTTTTTTTTAACTTACACTTGAACACCAGGTCTGTGCGATGAGATGCATCCCTAGCATTTTTTAATTTTTAATTTGAAACCAAGTGTTGCTAAATTGCTTAAACCAGCAGAATATGGACGATATAAGTGAAGTAATCACAGTGTATTTTGGGACACGTAAGGAAGTATAACAGCATACAGCAACAGGGTAATATTCCCAAAAGTACACTGCAATAGGGGAGGATGCATATTGCAAACCCTAAAGTGGTTACTCTAGCATGGAAAGAGAGAGACAGAGGGAGAGACAGAGGGAGGGAGGAAGGGAAGAAGAGCAAGAGGGAGGGAGGGAAGGAGAGATTTTTACTAATAAGCCAACACACGAGATAGATTGGGATCACAAAATAACTCAAGGAAAAGAAGGAAATGATAGGTGGGGCTAGTGACAAACACAAGACAGACCTGAGCCCAGGCACACCAATAGTCGCATTATAAATAAAGCTTATCAGATTGGATCAAAAGCAAGCCCAACCTTATGCCTGACAAGAAATGTACTTACAGTATAAAGATGTGAATATGTTAAAAAGATGGGGGAAGATGTGCTGTCCTGACCCTCACCAGAAGGCAGGAGTGACTCTAGCAAAGGCTTCCAAAAAAGGCTGTTACCCCATGTAAAGAGGCCAATTCATTGAGAGGTTTCACTCACATAACACTTCTGCGTACTTGGACTCCTAGTGGCAATTTCCAGCTACTTGAGGAAAAACCTGATAGAATTGCAAAGAGGCATAGATGAACCTATACTTTTAATTGGGGATTTTCATACCCTCTGCCTAGAACAAGTAAGCAGAAAATTAATAAGGGTATTGAAGATTTGAATAAGATGGTCTGCCTGGATTTAAAGGACGTGGGGCCTCTGCACAACCGCAGTGGCAGGACTTCCCAGCGTGCAAGGGCAGCTGTGAGACAGGCCGCACGCTGGGCCAAGACCAAGTTCTAAAAAGGATTCCAGCCCTATGCCCTCTTATCACAATGGACTTAAATAAGAAACCAGTAACAGGAAAATTTCTGAAAAGTCCCCCAGATCGGGAAACTACATATTTGTGAGTAACCTATGGGTCAAAGAAAAGTTCAAAGGAAATGAGAAGATATTTTATAGTGAATTAAAATGAAAGCATGCCATCCCGAAATGTGGGGATACTTGGGGTTAACTACAGCACTAAACCCTGTGATAAACAAAAAGCAGAGCACCCAGGTAACCCCAAAGTAAGCGGAGGAAAATAAGTAACAAGGATCAGAACGGAAATCCATGAAACAGAACACAGTGGCCAACTACGGAGCACTGGCTGGCTACCTGTTTTGTAAGTGAAATTTACAACAGCAACAATAAGGTATTTTTTTTTTCTTTGACAAATGGCCTGAGGCTGCTTTAGCTTTCTTTTTTTTTGGTAGAGGAGAAAATTAAGATGAAGATTACCTGGCTAAAAACCTAAGATATTTACCATGTGGCCTTTATAATATGTTTGCTAGCAACAGACAAAGTGAGGAAAACAAAAGGCTCACTTTTTGATCAATAAAAATAATAAACATCCAGCAAGACTAACTAACACCACCACCAGGAAAGCTCCAGGCCTAAGTAGCTACACTGGTAAACTCTACAAGATGCTTAAGGAAGAAATAGTAGAAACCCTGTGCAACTCTGAAAAAATGGAAAAGGAAAGAATGTTGCACCACTTACTCTGTGCAGTCACATTCACCTCACTCCTGCTGTGGCTCCTGGCCTCCCAGCTCACTCCTCAGTGCAGGAAGCTCCCAAGGGTCCCTAGTCCTGGGCAGCCCAGCCCCACCCAGCTGGCAGCTACCCCTTGTGGGTGAGCGGCTGAGAGCTCAGAGCAGGACCTAGAAGCCTGGGCCTGTCCTGCAAGCACTGCATTAGTCTGTGCCTCTGTTTCGTGGCCTGTAGACCCCGGGAGGTGGAGCACAGTGTGGAGTCTGCTGGCGAGTCCCAGGCATGTGACAATGCCCAGGAAGCACAGGGTCATATCTTGGCTCCATCCCTGGGCTCAAACTCCTACAGGGACCAGGCTGCCCCCTCACTCTCCCTTGGGAACTCAGCCTACCAGCAGATGGTCTTCATTGGTACCTGCTGTGATGGCACTTTAGAGAGAATAGTGACTCACCTATTGTGGGATGCATTGAAGGTGGCTGCAGAGAGCCAGGTGCCTTCCTACCAAGCCCTCCAGCTGCACATAGAGCACAGTAGAATTGGTGCACATAAGTCTCAAAGATGCTTGCAGGCTGCAGAGCCCCACTGCTGATGGTGGGTGATGGCTCTGGGCAGTGTCTGCTGCCTCTGCCCCAGTGCCCAACTGTACATGGACACAGTAGGGGTGGGAGTCATCCTGGCTGCGGGGCTCTCACCAGGCTTAATATCCAGGCTCCAAAAGGCTCCCATCTGTGGAGTATCTGGCTTAGCCTTCAGGATATGGCATGGGGGGAACGTTGAACTGTGCCTTTGAGGTGGGTGACATTTATCTACAGCTCATAGATCAAAATCTGTAACGAGGCTCCTGTGGGGCCTGAATGTTGCTGAACAAGCCTGAAATTCGGATTATTTCTCTAACAGTGCTCTAGAATGCTTTAATCATTTCTGTTCTGATGTGAAAAACAGCAAAATGAGACTAAAGGCAAAAAAGGAAATCAGAAAGGAAGTACTTGAGGTCACAAGAGGCTGGAGGTGACCTGAAGCTGTGGCACATGGACCCACTGTCCCCCACACACAGCCTGAGTTAAGCCTTGTCTCCCTGTCTTGCAGGTGGTGCTGGGGATCGGGAGAAGGCGCCTGCTGGCCCCGAGGCACTCCTGCTCATGGCCAGCTCCCGGAGGGATATGGAGGACTGGGTACAGACCATCCGCAGGGTCATCTGGGCCCCACGGGGCGGAGGTACTGCCCATAGCTCACGTGCCCACCCTGTAGAACCCTTGCATGAAGGTAATCTCACCCCCTCTGCCCTCGGCTGCAGCCCTTGCCTGCCTCCTACCCTGTACCAAGTGGGCCCAGCAGGGGTTGTCAGATTCGCTTTGTGGCTACAGACCCTCCCCCACAGAGACCTGTGGCCTCCCTTTCTGGATCCCCCCTGCCCCCCCCCCCCCCCAGCTGTGCAGGGACTCTGCCCTGCCCCCACACTCACTCCCTGACCTTGCTCTTTACTTGGCTCTTCCTATATTCAAAAGCAGAGTTTTTGTTTGTTTGTGTTTTTGTTTTTTGGTGCCTAAAAGGTGATGAACTCTACTTTAGGCAGTGGGAACTCGGTGGTGAGCGAGGCAGTCCATGCCTCTCCCCTCTCTCCCTTTTCCATGTACTATGTCCAGGGGTGAAGACACTGGGAGGCCAGTGAGAGTGCAGTGGGAGGCAGGGGCTGCTGCTGGCTTCAGGAAGCACCCAGGGGATGCAGGGCACTTTGGGAAGAGCAGCAGCACAGGGACTGCAAGGGCAAAGGTGCTGAGGTAGGAAGTGAGCTGTGGAGAGACAGAGGTGGCTGGGGCTCAGGCCTTGTAGGATTTCAGTGGTGCCAAGCAGGACAATCAGGACCTGATCGCATTTATATGAAGCCCTCAGGCCACCATGTGCAAAGTGGCCTCAGAGAGCTACAAGTGGCCCCAGCAGGCCAGGCCAGTCCTAGTTCAAGTTGTGATGGGGACATGGCAGGTGGGAATGGAAGGAGTGGTTTGCCGTCCCCAGGAAGTCATCACAAAAGAGCTTCATGGTGGGGTCATTGTGCTAGGGACAGGCCTGCAGGGATGGCCAGCCAATATGGTGGGCCCTTCCTTTACTTGTCACCAGACGGTCCTCCTCTGCACCCTGACTGCATTGGTCCAGCCCCTTGCCCCTCGAGCCCGAGTCAGTGCAGCTGTGACAGCTGCAGGCCGTTCTCCTGGGTTTCAGAACACGTATCACAAGGCGAGCACGGCCTGATGTAGTGGTCTGGAAGGACCAGAGACTCCTACAGCCTCCCAAACTTTGATTCATGACAGGGAGATGAGCAGTTCTGGGGCACACAGCATCATCTTGATCATGGGACAGAGAAAAACTTTTCAAAATGACATAAGAAAATGCTAATCTTTTAGGAAAAGATTGATGAAGCAAGGCCCAGCAAGATAGCTCAGTGGACTAAGTGCCTGCTTAGGCAAGTGCAGGGATCAAGGTTCTGATCCCTGGCACCACATACCATGCAGGCTCCACCTCTGGGTGCCTTGAGCTGACAACCAAGTCCGTGTGTTGTGGCACACAACTGCAATCAGCACTGGGGAGGCTGAAAACAAGAGGAGCACCATGAGTCCAAGCTGTGTAGTGAAACCCTGTACCAAATACATTAAAAAAAAAAAAAAATTGATGAAGCCCAAAAGGAAGAGGATCTGTTCTCTAGAGGATGAATTCACAGCTAGAGAAGAGGAGCTGCAGGTTGGGAGAGCTGGTTGAGACACAAGCCCATCAAGTGACTCCATCAGAAATTAATACAGCAAGACACACAAGCCCAGAGAAGCCAGGCCACATCCCAGCACAGTTACTGTGCAAAAGGAGCCACCGTCTGACCAGGGATGGGCTTGGGGCTCAGCCTCATGACCACCAGGAAAGTGCAAATTCAGTGCAAATTCACAAAGGGATGCTTCTTCTCTCCTGCCTGGATGACTCCAGGAGTAGGACGAGCAGTTGCCAGTGAGCCCAGGCCCAAGAGCAGCAGGGAGAGCGCGACAGCATGTTGCACCCTTGGTGCTGTCCACACGGGGCCCAGCCGTCCCGCAGAGGGTGTGTGCTGAGGGAGCCCTGTGCACAGCTATGCGGGGGAGTGGACATCTCTGTGCCCATAGCAGGCTTGTGTGTGGTAACCTTGAGCTTGCCAGGGAACAGCAAGGCAAAGAGTATGTGATGATGATATTGCATGGTTTATCTTCCAAAGGATAAATAATTTGAAGAGAAAAAAGATAATAGGAAAAATACAACAGGAGACCCTACAGCATCCCAAAGGAATACAGTACATCTCCAGCCAGGAGTATGTGTGAGATTTCACAGTGCTGAGCTAAAACCCAAACAAACAAAAAATAACATGCTAGATGGTTTCATTTATATAAAGCAAATCTAAAAAGTAAATTTAGGTATTTATGGGTAGATAGTTAGGCCACTGAAATAGAAGGAAAGGCAACGGAATGAAGGCAATAAAACTCAGGATGGCAGGGCACAGGCCAGGATGGAGCGGGGAAGGGCTTGGCCTGCGGGGAGGCTCTTCCTGTAGCTGGGGCAGCAGTCACACACGTGCGCATTTGACAGGAACATGGAAATCTGCACACATGTGCTGTTAGCACTTTTCTGAATGTGTGCACATTCTACTATGTAAAAGATCAAAAGGAAAATGGAAGGAAAGAAAGAGAAGGGTCAGGAAAGGAAAGGAGGAAAAGAAGGAAAGGAAAACAAGGAAGGAAGGAGGGAGGGAGGAAGGGAGGGAAAGGAAGAATCCAAGCGTCAAAGAGGCCAAGTTCTCTTCCTAAGCACAGGGAGCAGGGAGCAGGGTGACTCTGACTCCCAGCCGGGACTGGCACTAGTCTCTGCAGCAGGTCCTGGGCAGCGCCAGCAGGGTCCAGATCACAGGCCTGAACATGGTGACCATCAGTCGCCCTGCCATACATCTGTCTTTCCTCTGCTGGATCAGAACCGGA
Source organism: Ctenomys sociabilis (assembly GCA_004027165.1). NCBI lineage: Eukaryota > Metazoa > Chordata > Mammalia > Rodentia > Ctenomyidae > Ctenomys > Ctenomys sociabilis. The sequence continues at coordinate 1,614 of PVKA01006626.1, read as the reverse complement.
ACTGCAGGCACAGTCCCAGAAGACCCAGACTCACCCCTCCCAGGCCATGTGCTGTGCTTGAGGGACTCTCGTGGGTGAGACACTGCTTGGGCCCATGGCCGCTGGCAGCTAGAAGGACCACAGGGCGCCAGGCAGGAGGAGGCCGGGCGAGTCAGGACAGGCTGGACGCTGGCGCAGGCTCAGCCAGCCTTGCAGCTTCCTGGGTCCCCAAGCACAGACCAAGTGTGCCAGCGCTTCCCAGGGGCCTCTGTGTGGGTGGATCCTGACAGTGAGCCGCCGCTGCCACCACATCTAAGCCTGCTTTCCCCACAGAGGACAGCAGCGTAGAGGGCCCCTCCCTGGCTCCATCTGCTCATTCACCCATTGTCTCCTGGGCCGACTGCATTTACAGGCAGTTCCAGGCCTGGGACTGGCCTTGAGGGTCACAGCCTAGCAGAGGAAACCCAGGAGTTCAGAGACTGGGACTGGAGCTTGGTGACCTGTGGGGGAGGAGGTGGAGGAGAATGACACATAGATGGAAGTCGGGTGCCAGACTTCCGGGAGCAGCAAGGAAGCTGTGCAGGATGGGTAAGGGGTGAGGAAGAGGAAAAAGAGAATGTGCCCAGAGAGCGAAGCAGTCTTGTGGCTATGGTGGGGCTGGGCACTGAAGGCTTCCACCAGAGAAGGGGCAGACCCTGACTTGGCTCTTCCAGGCACCCCCTAGCTGCTACCTGGCATGATGGCTCCAGGGAGCTTGCCTGGCGTGGTTGCTGCGATGGGTAGGCCATCTGGACAGGCACAGATGTGGACTACAAAGAAACACATCTATCCTGGACCCGTTCAGCTCCTTAAGTGCCATAGTGTGCCAGCTGTTTTCACAACATGGACATTCTGTGAGGACTTCTCGATCATCTTCACAGGCCTGTGCATTTTGTAGGAGGAGCTCGAGTTCCCGCTGGTTTTGGGGTCCCTCGTATTCTTGATTTATTTTCAAGGAAGAACTGGAACTATTTTCTGGCTGGGATGGATGTGGCAAGTGATTGGGAGGCATCATGAGCAGTTCCAGGTGTCCTGACCAAAGCCCCTGCAAGGAAGCAGGAAGCCCTGAGAGTGCAGGTGTTTAGAGAGAAGCCCATGGCTTAGTTGCTGGTACCTTTGAGATGCCTTGGCTTAGATTCACACAAGAAGGTAGATAGTGAAAAGGAGTAGGGTGGAGGGAGAATTTGGGGGTCCTAGCATATAGATAGGATTCGAAGCCATGAGGCTGGAGAGGGCCACAGGAAGCAAGGGGAGGGACAGCAGAAGATGGAGCTGATCCCTGAACTGCCAGGGCTAGAAGTCAGGGAGCAAGGGAGGAGCCAGGGGGCTGGGGGCCAGACCCAGAGGGGTCCCAGAGCCAAGAGCAGACGGTGCTCTGGGGACCAAGGACAGTGACCAGCAGCCACCCAGAAAAGGGCACAGAGCATGTTCTTAGGTGATGGAACAGGTGTTTATGGCTGTTGGGGTTATAGCCTGCTAATACTGGTCATGCAAAGCAATGAGGGGAAGGGACTGTGAGCGTAGCCAACTCTTCCAGAAAGCTTACAATAAAATGAAGGAGAAACAGGGCAGTAGCTGGGGGATATTGGGTATAGA
>PVKA01006625.1:0-82489 GCA_004027165.1 Ctenomys sociabilis | reverse complement strand
AAAAAAAAAAAAAAAAAAAAAAAAAAAAAAAAAAAAAAAAAAAAAAAAGAAGAGGTTCCTCTAGAAGTGGGGACACTGGCTTTATCATAGACTATCCATCTCCACCAATATTTATCAGTTCTTTGTGATGAAACATTCAAAATCATCTCTTCTGTTTCAAAATGCATGTTACCTAGAGTTTTTGACTTCTCAAGTTCTTTCTCTTTTTTCATGGGCTTTGCTTACTAGTCTCCTCACAATGTCCACAGTGTGTCCATGGGGTACCCGATGTTAGTTACCATTGCTGGGTGGTAAAGATGGAGCGAAGCAGCAGAAAGATTTTTTTTTTTTTTGGTATTTTATTAAGGATCTACAGGGTCTCACTGTGTAGATCGGACTAGTAGTGATCCTTCTGTTTTCAGCCTCCCAAGTGCTGGGATTACAGGTGCATATCACCACGTCCATTCTCAATCTCTGTCTCAGCTTGCCCTGGGGGCGAGGCCGGCACTGCACACCAGGGATCCAGCCACTGTGTCTGCCTAACCAGGCACTTTAATCCGCTGAGCTATCTGGCTGGCCATGAAAGATGTAGTTCAGACATTTCTAAAATAACTCACTTAGGTGTTATGTCCTTTGTCCTATTCTGTAATGGTGACTGTTTTCTCTTCAAAGGAGAATAATTTATAATAGGAATCTGTAGCGGACCACCTGAACAGCTGTTCTTGAAAGAAGAGCAATTATCTCCATTTTGGCTGAGCACCAGATCCCCAAACATTAGATACTATCGCAATAGCATAATGCAAATTACTTTCTCTGCGTATGGCAGAAGTAAATGTAGGCCACCCACCTAGCTCAACTCAAAGTACTCACTTGCTTCCCACAATTCTTAAGTCATTCCTCAAGCTACTCCTCTACTGAATAAAACCTGGGTGGCACCCTGGGTCAGCTTCTTTGTTCCAGAAGGCCATCTTCATGGCTACACTTATGGCCCCTTGGCTCCCTAGTAATTATTAATGTTTTAGTGTCTTTACTTTAGCAGTGGGTTGCACTGCGAGTGGCAGATTGGAATTAATTTGATGGGATTCCAATAACATCTTTGGGATTACAAATACTGACTTCTTAGACTGAGACAAGAACATGGAGGGGATTCCTACAGGAATCTTCTTTCCAGAATCTTCTTTTTGTTTTCTAAAGAAGATCCACTAAGAAAAACCAGACTCTTCTAGAGTTCTTCAAATCTCAACACCAGCTCTGTATTCTGCTTAAACCAAGTTTTTGGATCATTGGAAAGTCTAGAAGTTGACAGTAGGAAAAAATAGAAAGGATTGCTGGTTGTTCTAATGTAGTCAGATCTAAGGGTATTAGTGAAAAATGATCATGAATGGCCATTTCATCTTCACCTAACTCTGCTGGTAGTGAAATAATTCAGTAATTGTAATTTTGGCCAAGAGAACAATAAATATTAATTTTGGCAATTTTACTCCATGGAGACTATTTCCCAAAATCAGCTACAACAAATAATACAAATTAAAAAAATCACACCCAAGGTTTTAAATACTATCAATACCTAACTTCAGTTGCAGTCTAGTTAGCAAAATAGCTCCGAATATGAAGAAAAAATAAAGCAAAAACCTAGTTATTCTTTTTAAAAAATCTTTTATGCATTAATTTTTTGGTACAGGGCCTTGTTGTTCAGCACAGCTCAGACTCCAAGCAACTGTCTAAGGCTAGCATAGCATGTGGTACCAGGGACTGAACCCGGGTCCTTGCACTAGCTAGGCAGGCACATAGACCACCAAGCTATCTTCCCCATTCAAGCTCAGTTATGCTTAACAGAGCTTAACTGGGCAAAACTGTGACGTCACTCATGGTGCTTTCTTTTTTTCTGGGGACACACTTACAGAATTTCTGTTTCCTATTCTGAAATATTGCTGCCAAGTGTCATTGTTGTATGACCTCAGAAATAAATTGAGGTGCAGTTAGGGAAAAGCATTAGATGGGGGAGATCAGAACACCGAATTTTAGTCTCAGTTGAGGCAACAAATAGTGCTATGAAAGCTTTTGATTTCTGTTTATCCAAAAGTTGGGACAAAAACGAACAATGGCATGCTAAAGTTTCTTTTATCTACAAATTTCTAAAAGTTTAGGAAATAAAATTAGCTCTGATGTATTAGCTAACAAAGAGTCATTTTCTTTTAAATTTATTCTTTTGTAACAAAGAGATCTTGGAAACCAAGAATTTTTTTTTTTTTTTGAGTAGGGTCTAAAGGGTGTTTAGGATCTCACTACTAGATCCTGCTCAGTGATCCACCTGTTTACAGCCTCCAAGAGCTGGGATTACAGGCGCATGCCACCACACCAGTCTCAATTGGCATGTCAGTGCACCCCGGGGGCAGGGTCTGCATGGTAGGCCCAGGGATCAAACCGCCAGCCCCTATGCCTCTTGCATGCACTTTAATCCACTGAGCTATTTGGCTGGCTCTAGATTCTTAAATTTGTACATTTCTAATGGTAAGATATTGGGATATCATGCCAAGTTGAAGGAAAAATATTTTTCTGTGAAAAATTTGAAGATACCCAAAGTCATAAAATGAGCTGATTTTCTTATTTGTAAATCTAGAGTGGGGAAAGAATGTGCAGCATGATTTTTAATTCCTTAGCTTAATTACTTTCACCAACTTGAAATTCTAACTGTGTATTTAGCATTAATGTGATGCTCTTCTGGCCCTTTTCCTTTCTGAATGAATAAAGCATATGTTTTGGAGCTCCTCATTTTTCTTCATTTCCCACCGGTGTTTATTTATGACTTTCATGATATACATTGCTTGTGGTTAAATTTATGTTGCTAAATAATACCATAGTAAATTAGGTGCTGCTAGTCCCTGGTTTATTTAGATTTCATCAGTGGAGCACTATTAAGTCAGAGATATTTTCAGTTGCAGATAAATTGCTATATTAAATTTGCATTTCAGTAATTTTCTGATTAAGATATGGGTTTGGTAATGGGCATAATAAGTCAGGAAGAGTGAGTTCAGGGGAGGGAATCTCCTGAAAGGTTGCCTCTTTAGCAACTTACCAACAATACTGACTGTTTTCTATTGTGCTGTAGCTCCTTATATCTGAGTACATAAAAGTTAAGTATCCTTATAAAGCAGTATTGAAAATGGGGTTGGCTATTTTCTTTTCTTTGTGTATTTTGCTGTCATTTTGTATTCAAATTGGTTTGGTAAGGAGTTTTGCCCCAAGGGTCCATTTTAATAGCAGCATTCCTGATTTGTCATAATTTACTGGACTACATGTAGTGTGGAAGTCTGATTTTAAAGGTCTGCTTTTAGAGGGAAAGTGCCAGTCATCAGGTTTGTGGCTTGATTTCTGCCAGCGGTTTCTCAGGTTTCCTTTTCCCGTTACGTCTTTTCTCATACATTCTGTTTGTATTGCTCTTCCCACCTTTTCCACCTCTGCGCCTCTTGAGAGAGGGACTTAGCTTGTTTTCTCTCAGGACCTCATCCAGTGCTTGACGATGAGAAGGTACATAGCAGACCAAACAGAGCTACCTGTCCAAACCCTAGAATGTAGTTCTAAAGAAGCACAGTAACACCACCTCGGGCAGCAACACATACGCAGCTGAGAAGTGGTTGATCGATTGGTTGCTTTGTCTTCAAAACGCCAAACAAATTCCTGAATGATTTTTTTCCATTATTGAATTTATGAATTTGTATGTAGGAGGTGAAGAGCACTTAATCAACCATCCTGACAGGTTCTTTTAGTCTTCTGAAAACAGAACTTTTATTGTTTCTTTTCTTTTTGTCTTTTTGAGACAGGGTCTCACTATGCAGTTCAGGCTGACCTTAAACTCACTTTGTAGCTCAGGCTGGTCTCAAACTCACAACGATCTTCCTGCCTCAGCTTCCTGAGTGCTGGGATTACAGGCCTGTGCCACCATACCTGGCTGAAAACAGAGCTTTTAAACAAAGAACTGTCGTCCATTAACTGATGCAAAATTTCTTTAACCTGTATACTATCTAAAATGTGATTTACACTTATTTGTGTCCCCATGAATTTACACACATAATATGAAATTATAAAGGGGAAAAGAGTTTGAGTATTGCCCTTTATGGTGCTTTTCTCACTTTTGAAAACAAAATAAGCATACGTGTTCATGAAAATACTATAGAAAAGAATAAAACTGGATTGCGTGTGTTACTCATTTGTTAGCATGCTTGGTTAGGTATGATGCTAAGCTCTGGGTTCAGAATAAAATCACAAGGCAACTTTAATTCCCCAAGCTCCAAAATTATTCCTTAGAAATAATAACTTCCTATGTCATCTTTCCAAAATGTTCAATGAAAGTGCGTGCAGATGTGTGCACATGTACATGGTAGAGTCTATTTTGCTCATTTTTGATGTTGTCTATAATGAATATAATTTTTATCAACATAGTTGATAAAATTCCTTTCTGTACTTCCCCTTTCCTACCCTCCCTTGTACCTATACCAACACCCCGCTTTCCCTGTTTCTTTCTTTCCTTCTTTCTTTCTTTCTTTCTTTCTTTCTTTCTTTCTTTCTTTCTTTCTTTCTTTCTTTCTTTCTTTCTTTCTTTCTTTCTTTCTTTCTCCTGCCTTCCTTCCAGCCTTCATTTTTGTGTGGTCCTGTGAGCTGAACCCAGAACCTCATACAGGCAAGGCAAGCTCTCTACCACTAAAGAAAACTCTCAGCCCTCTCCTTGGTTTTAATGGCTGTGAAATATTTCATTGTATGGACATACTGAGTTTAATTAAAGTCTCATGTTGATTTAAATCTCATATTTGATATTACAATCAGTCATGAATGAACATCGTTTATGCAAATAACTTAGTATACTTAGGCAAGGTACATTTTTTTAAATTGTGGTGGATGGAATTAAAAGTGAGTTTTAATTTGCACTTTCCATCAATTTTATATGAATAAGTCCATCTGTTATGGTGCTATAACAAAATAATTTAAGCTGGGTGATTTGTACATAATAGAAAACTATTTCTAGCACTCCTCATGGCTGGGAAGTCCATGGACAAGATTCCTTCAAGGCTGATTTCTCCTGACACCTCTAAGTTTGTAGGTGGATTCCTTCTCAGTGTAGCCTCACATAACCTTTCTCTGTGCACACATATCTCTGTGTTCTTCTTATTAGGTCACCAACCATATTGGATGAGAGCCCCACTCTTATGCATTAATTAATTTTTTAAAAAAGTTTAGTACAGGGTCTACAGGGTTGACAGGGTCTCACTACATGGATCAGACTCATTGTGATCCTTCTGTGCTCTGCCTCCTAAGAGCCGGGGTAACAGGTGTGCACCACCACACCCAGTCTCAGTTGCCATCTCAGCGCACCCTGTGGGCGGGGCAGGCACAGCATGCCAGGAATCAAACACCCGGCTGCTTCATCTGTCTAAGCAGGCACTTTAGTCTGCTCAGCTATCAAGCTGGCCCCCATTTAATTTTAGTTACCTCACTGAAGACCTATTTCTGAAATATGACATTGGGGGTTAGGGGCTCACTACTTGGATTTATAGTTTGGATATAGTTTCTTCAGGGAACTCAAAAGTTGATGAGTTAGAACTTTGTTCTTTGTGTGGCAGCACTGGGAGGTGATAGAACCTTTAAGAGATGAGGTCTAATGGAAGTTGATTAAGTTGGGGGTATGTGTGCTGTTCCCCATCAGTATTCTTGTACATCTCTTAAGATTCTGATTGGTTTCCTTGAGAATGAGCTGTTATAAAAGATCTTGGATTTTTCACTGCCATCTTGTCTTAGCATGTGATCTCCTTTTGCCTGATCTTCCACCTTTGTGACACTGTCTTCCAGAAGGACCACACTAGCATTGAGAAAGTGATGGTGTCATTGTCTTGAACATCCGGAAGTGCAAGATAAACATACCTCATTGCTTTAGAAACTACTCAACTTCAGGTGTTCTGTCATAGCTACAGAAAACATGCTAATCCAGAAAGGAGACACAGTTTAATCCATCATCCCAGAGATGTCTGGAGAAACAAGGGGGAGCAAGTAAGTTGAAGATAGATAAAAAGACATAACTCTAATGATCAAGTGTGGAAGAGATTTGAGGAAAGTCAAAAGACAATTAAAAACTCAAGGTTAGGGAGTGACAGTAGACTTATTTTCCCCCCTCATTTCTGTGTTAGGGGTCAAAGAATTGATGGAGGTAGTCTGAGGACAGAATGTCTGATACATAATTATAGTGAGATTATAGTTACTTGTTATGAAATGCAAGTAACTATAGGAACATCAGTAGCTAAAATATGATGGCACCACTATACTAGATTAAAGGAGGTCAAAGAACACAGATGCCATGGTTTACAAAGATCATATCTACATGCATCAAAACTGCAAACTTATGACAATGTGAAGGAGAATGAAAGTGAACCATGATCTTAAAAATCTTTCTGAAATGGTCTGGCACAGTAGGTGACTGTCACAGAGTCCCACTCTTAGAACACTGATGCTGGGAAGTGCTGTTGGCCAGTGACAGTACTGAGAAGGAGGAGGACACTACCTGACTGGGAGAGCCAGACATTAGGGAGAAAAGGCAGATGTCCCTGCACAGGCTGTGAAGAGGTAGTGTCCTCATGGAGACCGGGTGTTGGGACACTCGGTGAGCATTGCAGCCCTTTTTACAAAGATCAAGAAAGAGAAACAGTCAAGGGGTAAATGGACAAAGAAAATATGGTTCCTATGCACAATGTAATACTATTAAGCTATAATAAGAATAAAGCACTGTCATTTCTGGCAGCACACAACTTAGCAGGAATGCATGGGGAAGCTCAGCATACAGAAGTTCTGCTTTTGACTGATAGCACAGTTTTTGGAGTCAGAGATGGATGAAGGACGGGCTACAACATGAGATGCACAGACCAAGTGGAAATGAGGGATCGTGAGGGAGCTTTAGGTGATAAATATAAAACAGACGTTATAGGATGGAGATGAGTGCTGGGCATCTCCAGAAAGGTGATGAGAGTGCAGATGTGGAAAGCCACTGGGGATGGCAAAGAGGGAGCTCTGGCAAGAGCAGGGCAGCTTGGACCTCCTGTGGGAGAAAAAGTGGGGGCAGGGTGGGAGGAGAGCAGGTGTGCTTCAATACTCTCCCTCAGCTACTTTTTGTTTTTAAACTTTATTAGTACATATTTATGTAACATTTATTAAAATATTTATAGAAAGTTTTACCTTTCATATTATAAAAGTTCATCAATCTTTTCTTCCTCTATGGTTTTGGGTACATTTTAAAGAAAGTCTTCTTTTTGTCAAAATCTTATGTGCTTTTTTTTTTTAACGTTTTGGTACAGGGTCTCACTACATAGCTCAGACTCATGTTAATCCTCCTGTTTCAGCCTCCCGACTGCTGGGATTGCAGGCATGGGTCACAGTACCCAGTCTTGGTGGCCAGCTCAGTGTGGGGCCTACATGGCATGTGGTACAGAGGTTCAAACCCAGGTCCTTACACTTACCTAGGCAGGCACTTAGACCACTGAACTATCTCTGCAGTCCTAAAGTGTTATGTGCTTTTAAACATAAAAAAATATTTTAAAGTATGTTTAGTATTGTTTTCCACCTGGAGTCTATTTTGGATTGCTGAGTATGTATGGATCTGATTATTACTGTTTTTTCTGTATGGCCAGTTTAGTGTCCCAACAGTGCACTTTGAAATACCTAAAGACACTCTTTGAATATTATGCATTACATATTTACATCTTTTCCTCTAGCTCCTAAGCAGTCTTGTGCTACAGCTTTCAGTTTACAATCTTTTAAAAAGTTCCTGTGACTTTGGCCTTGTTTTTCTCAGTTTCTAATAAAAATACTAAAGAAAATCTCTTCTATCTTTAAGATCCACTTTTGTCCTTGAACATTTAGCATTTTGAAGACTTTGTCTGCACCTTAGGCAATTTGAGGGGAGAAAATACTAAACTAACTCTTTTTTTTTTTTTTTTTTTTTGAGACAGGCTCTCACTGTGCAGTTCAGGCTGGCCTTAAGCTCACTTTGTAGCTCAGGCTGGTCTCGAACTCACAACAATCCTCCTGCCTCAGCCTCCCTAGTGCTGGGATTACAGGCATGCGCCACCACGCCCGGCAATTTTGTTGTTGTTTTTTGTTTGTTTTGTTTTTTGGCGGAACCGGGGATTGAACTCAGGCCCTTGCACTTGCTAAACTAACTCTTGAAGGGGAACCCTCTTGGTCAGCATTACCTGTCTTAATGGCCTGATTCTGGTCAGTGTGCTCTCTCCAGGAGAATGTTGGGCTGTGGAGTCATAGGAAAATGGGACTGTACCTCTCACCAATCTGGTGGCTAAGAGCAGCTGTTTATATTTCACAATCTTAAAAGAGGTACTTTTAGAGTAAGCTCGGAAGCCTCTCAGACCAGGTAACATTACATTCCTGGCAAATGCACAAATGACCTTCATTGTTCATTTGTCTTTTATATTTAGAGTTCCTGTAGGTCTCAAATTCTTAAGTAGTGCCTTAAGCTTGTAAAACTTTCAGTTCTGAGAAAGGCTAGGACATTAGCCCATGTTACTCTAGAGAAAGGGGTGATGCCAGCATCATTGGTACTTGCAGTCCATCCTGTTGGACAGGAGCTGTGTGTTCTAGTCTTTGCCATGCTCTCACTCCCGTCTCATGCTTGGAGTGTTGTTACAGTCTTCCTGCCTTACCTCCCTCCTGTCTGATCCATGGTCCAGATGGGCTTCTCAAGTCTCTGTCCAACATGCAAATGAGAACATGTGGCTGCTTGCTTAGGAAGTTCTCCTGGTTCCCCACTGTCCACAACATGAAGCCCAAACTCAGCCTTATATTCCAGATTCTTCTTCACTTCCCGACAGACTTTGTCCTCCCAGTCCCACCTGCCCTACTTCCCTTCTGACTACATGCTCTCCCATCTTACTTTGCTATCCAAGTTTCTCAATCCTGCACCTCAACTCATTCATTGCTTCTCTCTTACTTTCAGAACAAGGGAAATAGGGCAGATCTTGTGTGGCTCAGTCCATGTGACCTCTCCTCTATGAAGCCTTTCCTACTTCCTCAGGCAGAATCCATTGCTTCTATCACTTCCTCATGAATATTCCTGGAGTGCTTAGTTTCTGTCACCATTGAAATACCTCACCATTCCCTAGGTGAGGATGTACTGATTCCAGCTCTGTTGCTTGACTGTAGCTGCTTCTTTGTAAAAACAGTATGTGATGAACATTTTCTGTACATTATCTTATCTTCCAAGTGATCCTATAAAGTAGACATTTTTATGATCTTCATTTTCAGATAAGAATTTTGAGCCTTAAAACACCCAGGGTTCAATCCCCCAAGGTGTGCTGAGACTGCAATTAAGACAGGGCATGGTGGTGTGCACCTGTAATCCCAGCTCTTAGGAGGCTGTAAACAGGGGGATCTCTATTAGTCTGATCTAGTAGTGAGATCCTAAACACCCTGAAGACCTTTCCCTAAAATACAAACAAAACAAAACCCAACCAAACAAACAAAAAAACCCAAGTACCTAGGTTGGCCACAGAATGTATATTCGGTCAGTGTATTCAGTGTAGTTACTAAGACTGAGCCCTCTTGTTCAGAGTCTATGAAAGAATAGCAGGACTAGTTCATATGCTCCATGCATGCAGTGACTTCTATTGAAGGCATTTCCTTGTGTGAGATGCCTAGGTGGCAACCAGAGCTCTGCTGGTCTGTGTGGCCAAGGGTGAGATCCCAAACAGCCTTCAATCTTTGTGTGTCCATCTGTAAAACCCTGATAATAAATGGCTTGGCTATATCACCAGGTGTTTGAGAGCATTAAGTGAAATAATACAAACAAAAAGGCTGCCAGAATAAATTACTATCATGTACTTCCCTTCCCTTTTCCATCATCACCCATTCTATAAAGACAACAAACTAGCTAGCTCTCTGTCCTGAAAGCAGGCAATGGCAGAGGACACTAGTGACCTCTGTTGGGATGACAACTTTAGGCAGAGTATGCACAACTCCTGAGCCATTTCTCTGTGGATCTAAAGTAATCAATAACGATATCAAAAATATTGCAGGATGTGTGTGTGTGTGTTGGAGATTGAACCCAGGGCCTTTCCTATGCTAGGTGAGTGCTGTATCATGGAGCCACACCCTCAGCCCCATATCATGGCTTTGCCCTCCATATTCCTGGGCTTCTAAGGTGTTATGCAGAGGGGTAACTGAAAATTCCCCCTAAAGAAATTTCCCATCTTGCCACAAGAGCTCACAGTTTAGACACTGGCTTTCAAAATCAAGAGAACAACAGTCTCATATTCTTTTGATTTGCTTTTTGGCACCACTCACACCATTCTCAAATAACTTCAAAGCTCTCTATTTCAGTGATAAGATTGCTGTTCCCATGGCTGGTGAGCTGGTGGGGAAGAAACACTGTTCACAGCTTCTGAAGTGTGGCTTTACAAAACCATGTAGGTGTCTATTCCATCTGACTTTGAGGTATCAAATGTGTGTTTAGCACCCACAGACAAGTTTGGGTGAAGAGCAGAGGATGACAGCCAGGTCCTTGGCTCTTGCTTTGTTTTTCAGTCCTGGAGATTAAACTCAAGACTTTTGCACAGAACTGTGTATCCAGCCCTTTTTAATTTATTTTATTTTATTATTAGTTTTTACTTTGAGACAGGCCCTCTCTACCTGATTCACTAAGCTGCCCAGGTTGGGCTCAAATTTGTGATCCTCTTGCCTCATGTTCCTGAGATTACAGGTGAATACCACCACACCTGGCTCCCTGGGACCACCAACCATATAGGGCATCCCAGCTGAGAGGCCCAGCTCAGCCAGGAGTCAGTGGAGCAGCAGCAGTCAGGCACTTCTCAGAAGGTGTGTCAGTGTCTAAAGTCTCGGAAAATGAATTAATTATATGAGGCAAGGAATGATCTTTCTGATCCTCAGAGTCATATCTGTTACCACGAATGAGAATACAACTTTCCTAAACAATTCTATAGTGAGTTTCATAGATAATGCCTAACTCAATCTTCATACCACCCTTTTCATAGGTATTTTGGAGATAAGGAAATATAAGAATACTGAACAATTTTTTTCTGAGATTCTGTTACTGGTCCTACTACTACTAGGATTTGATCAAGACAGACTTTCAAATTTTGGGGGTTCACAGAGTTGCACTTAACTAATTTTGCATAATAATATTAAGTCAGTATCTACATTCACTTAAGACAATCATTCTTGTCACAATGATGTCACAGCGTCTTAAACCTGGATTGAGATACCACATATGTAGTTTTGACTGGGGCTTATTTGAAAAGAACAGAAAAGAATCGTTTATGTGCAATTGTGTTACAAATGGTATTAATGAGACTAGAATTATTTTAGCAAGAACATATCAATGTAAGTTTTAAAAAACAATGCAAATTGTGTGTTATTAGAATTGAGTTTTCTATTTTAATTCTGTATGCAATGGTACGAATATAAAATATATTAAAAATATATAAAATATATTAAAAATATATTAAAAATTCAACTGGTATGTTGAATTAAAATTTTAATTAAGTACTTTATATAAAATTGGATTGAGGCCTATGTGAATCTTTTTTCTTTCTTCTGTCAGATCACTCAGACTTTGTAACACCCATATGAATGCCCATAATACTTGCTGGAAAGGCAGGAGTAGCCTTTACTTCACAGAGGAGGAAACCGTAAGGTTATGTGGCTACTCAAAATCTTAGCGCAGGGCATGGCAAAGATAACATTAGACTATAGGATTTACAAAAGCAAAATAAATAAGGATTCATAATATATTTAATCTCTACAGGAACTGTACTAGGTGTTTTTTCCATGCTTAGAAATGAGAAAACTGAGGGCCAGAGATGGAATAGAATTAAAATGTTATAAATTGCCTGAGTCAGGACTTGAACCTGGTTTCCTAAAGCTGCATGTCTGCAAGCCATCTATATTTTTTTCACCTGTGTCTGAATATGAAGTATAAAGCCAGTCACACTGTGGACATGCAATAATCTTTTTTGAATGACTAAGTGATGAGTATAATATATACACTGATGACTAGCAAGGAGGACAAAAAGAAGAGTATCTGATACATTCTAAGTATACTGTCAAAGAAATTCTTATCACGTTGTCAAGGAAGTAGAATCTCTTGTTAAAGAGGCCTTCTTTTTCTGTTTTCCTTCCTACTTAGTGAAGGATTATGGTTCTGCTGATAAAGGCAGAAGGTTATGGTAAGGGAATGAAATGTTAACAAATCGAAGTTTGTTGGGTAGAAGACCACAGACCAAGTATTACTGAAAATATTTCTGAATCCCTTTTCAAGGGTCCATAAGCATTAAGTCATACAAAGTGCTTCTCTAGATGCCAAGCTTCTTGTTTCAAGAGTCACTCTGACTATGCGTTGACTTCAGACATCCTGATGCAGAACACTTTTACCTGCTATCTTAACCTTAATGGCCCTTCTAATTAGTATATTAGGTTGGAAGACAAATGCAAGACACTATTCATTATTTATTTATTTACTTATTTATTAATGATATATTTGACATAGATGACTGCCCATAAATAACATGGCCTTTAACTGAATTGGATTCTCAGTTATTCAACAAATATTATTTAAATAGCTATCAACCTAAGGGAAGACCAGGAAGAACATATTAACTTTTCATTAGATAGCTGAGAAGACCTATTTTCTGTGGGGATTCCCACACTAAGAGTTCTAGTTTTGGGTTCTAGTTCTGCCTCTACCATCAGTGATATCACGATCTGGTCTATGGGACATCTTACTTTAGGTGTCTGTAAATATAAGCTGTTCATCGGATCTTGGCCTAACTGTGCCTTATGGGAAATGAGAGAGGGTGTGGGGGTGTGTGGGGTCATTAAAATGACTGAGGGTTGTTATTGGTATTTAGTACCCAGGAACCAGGGATGATACATGATATACCATGTGGGGTCAGCTGCTCGCCACAAGAATGCATTCTGAACAAGACTAACCGTGTTTCCATTGAGAAACACTGAAACTGACCTCAATTTGAGTATTTCCTAATGTCAAGCTAGTGAATAAGGGCAAATTGTAGTTCTGTTAACATTGACAAAGTCAACAAATAGTGATGTTAAATATAGGCAAGCCACTGGCAAAATACCTTCTCAGGGTCAGATGAACACAAAAGATTAGGAATGCTTTAAATACTAATGGTCTTTGCAATGAATGCTAGCAAAACTGTTACTAAACTCTGTTCATTACTATAGCACATTTTTCCATTAATTATCTTGGATAATGTATAAACCAGTTGCTCCAAGACCACATGGAGCATTAATTCTGCTAATGAATTCATTGCCTGTATTTTCCCAGGCTTCTCATTCTAACCTTATCTCCACACCATTTTTGTTCATATGAAAGCCACCAGACTTGGTCAACTTGCCTTCCTACCACAGAATTTCTTTCATTACAGAAGAGCTATGTGCTCTAGATTTGTTACCTAATTATTTCATCTTGTCATTAAAGCTAATTGTCAATAAGGATAATGAAAATGATTCCCAGACAGCAATTTGAATCATCACAGGCCTCTTGGTGGCATGGTGCCAGCTGGCAGTGCCAGCTCAGGCCAGCTCTCTTGCCATTCAGAGTATACTCCTCTGGCATAGGTCCATCCTGAGCCTGCTGTGCCTTGTGAGATTATAGGGTTTCAGGCAACAAAATCTATTTGAAAAATAGAGACATACACAAAAATTTTGTTATTGACCAAACTTGCAAACTCTATCTCCTATTTCACTGAGTTCAAGCGTAAGCAAAGCAAACTGCTTACCCCAGATTTAGAAGTGGACTTAGGAGGATGGACACACAGGCCTTTCTATACCCTACTTTTTAAGTCTCCTGGATTCATTTTCTTGTTTTTCCTGGACTTGAGCATTTATTGGGATTGGCACATTGCATCTGATCCACATGCGGCAGACTTCATTGACACAGCCAGATTTAGATTTTGCAGTAGCCCTATGTCCACCTTACGTGACAGATTGTATTTGATCATGATTTAGTTCTGGCAAACTGTTATCTCATTTCCCAGCTCTATTTCAGAGAACAGTTGTCATGTTAAATAGTTCTGGATAATGAGATCTTGATACACAAGGGGAATTCTTTTGGAGAGACTTCTTCAGAAGCATATGTAATACAGCATCTGTTTGGTGAACACTCGGTAGAACAGCATGGTACAAGTTACCTGTTCCTCAGTGGCATTTTAGTGAATGTTGAAACCAACATGGTTAGCCTAAGACTTCTTGAAATGGGGTTCAGGAACTAACATTTGTTTGACTAAATCATTTTAGTAAACTTTCTGTTATTCATAAACATAAACCATACCAATTTGCTATTGTTATACTTAGTGTAAAGTATAACTTTGAGGACACGGGACATAGCCCAGTGGTCGAAGATCCTGCCTGGCAAGCACAAGGACCTGTGCTCGATCACCAGCACCTTATGCAGTGCTGGACCTAGAATCCCAGACTTGCCTTGCTGGCCACTGAAACTGGGTGTGGTGGTGCATGCCTTTAATTCCAGTTCTGGGAAGGCTGAGACAGGAAGATTGCTATGAGTCTGAGCTGTGTAGTGAGACCCTGTAACAAATAACTAAATCTTTTTAAAAATGTATATAACCTTGAGGATTTGGGAAAATTTGACATGAAATATTGCTGGTAGCAGGATAGTGATCTCAACTTGTATGACACCTTACTTCTTTCTCCAGCTGGTGGAGATTAGGGTGTGCCAAGTGTGCTTGGGTAAAACAGATGCTGCTGTTGCCCCACATGTACTTTAAGAAGCAAAACTAGGAGTCATCTGAGAAGGATGTAAAAATATCAGGTCACCTCCAAGCCATTGCTTCTGTTTTGTGGTACAACTGGGGTAAGGAAAGGAGACAAATATCAGCTGGGATTTACTTACATTAACACACAAGGTAAGTTCTGTGGTAATATGTTGTATAGTCAAGTGGCTGGGGAGATTTATGGTGCTTCCAAGTGGAAATAATTTACATTTTGATTCCTGGAAAAAACAGTGAACCAAGAGCTGACATTCCGGAAACTTATTTCTATCTCAAAATTTCATTTAATTTCTCCTAGTGTCAGTTTTTCAACTCTAAAATATGGATAATAGCCATGTCTGTTGTATAGAACTGCTGTAGAAAGCAAATGGAAGTATATAAAATTTCATTTTATAGCATATTTGCTATGCAGATGTAAAATGTCACCAACATTATCATAATCAGTCATATCATCCCAAATTCTACAAAACAGATGTGAGCTTTATTGTCATTTTATCAATTTGACTTTGAAGACAAACCATTAGTTTATATTCACTCAGTCCCCTTTCCAGGAAGATAATCCATCACAATGTGTATCCATGCTTTGGGGTTTAAGCATCCTAACTTTTCATACAAATAGCTAAGGGGGTTAAACACTGATTTATTTCTGTACTGTGGTGTATCAAAGAGAAACCATCCTACATTGTTCCTAATTTTAATTCATTCATAAAGCTGCTATGTCAGAGAACTTCACTTAAATAGATTACACAAATTAAGATGATGTTTAAAGAATTAGAAACATCAATATATACTTACCTTTGGCAAGCATTAAAAATTTCTATGAGAGATTATTCTCTTTATTTTTGTTATAGAAAATGAAGGATCCAAGTGTCTATTACTATCCCAAAGGCAAAGTATGCCTGGCATCCGGGTAAGTCCTGTGCATTACCAAGTGTGGGAACTGTGAGCAAAGTGCTGTGTGTTGAAGAACGGAACAAGCAAAGGAGCAACGACAAATCTCCCCTAAACACGTTGACTCAGATCCTTGATTTGGAGCTAGAAGTGGAGAGAAAGAGACAGTCGTGGAGAGGAGAGAAAACTAGAGGGGGCAAATGTGAAGAACGAGAGCCTCGAACAGAGGCCAGGAGACCAGCCCAGCAGTGAGCAAGCAACAGCTGTGAATTAGAGAGGAGGCAGAGACACAAGCTGTGGAGCCGTCGTGGTGAAAGGAGAGCAGAGAGGGAAAGGTGTGCGCTCTGTGAAGAAGTAGGTGTAGCAGACGCCTTTGGGGTGAAGACAAGGCAAGGGGCTACCTGAGGGCCCACTACAGCTCTGCCAGGCTGGATCACAGGGCAGTGGCTGTGTTCTCAACAGAAATAGGTTTGCTGTGCTTCCACAAGGCCCAAAGCATGTCTGCTCCTTTCTCATTTCCGTCTTGTACATCCTCTGTGTAACCTAAAAACCTACCCCTGTTCCAATCAGCCCGAAAAACCTGGATGATATCTGCACTCACATAGGCATATATTTTGATTTTTGTATTTTAAATAGGAGCATCCATTTGTCCTGTTTGATAATTTAGTTTTTCCTTTTCATAGATCATAAATATTTTCCTATGCAGTATATATATATATATACTATGCAGTATATATATATATATTTTTTTTTTCACAGAACTGGGGATTGAACTCACACCCTTGCGCTTGCCAGGGAAGCGCGTATTTTACTGAGCCATCTCCCTGGCCCTCCATGCCATTTTAATAAATACACTTCTATCATTTTCATGGTAGATTGAATACTTGCAGGAAAGTTTTCTCCTTTGCCTTAATACATAAATAAATTCTAGATAAAGTATAAAAGCATATTAAAACAATACAGCTGTGCTTAAGCATAGGGAAGGGAGTCATCGCAATCACCATTGAAAGTGGTAAGGAAAGAAGTCATAAGCAACAACAGGCTGAAGCCTTGCATGCTGCACGTTTATACTGTTGGTCAAGAGTGCTTCAAGCAGCTGGAGCTGAGAAAGTACATTGTCCTAGAGATCAGTGCTTGGAAAAGAACACGGAATTGCAGGTTTAAATGGATCACATGTCAGGCGACAGGAGAAGGCTCTCTCTCAAGTGGAGAGCCAGATCTGTGTAATTTTTTTTTTTTTTTGTGGAACCAGGGATTGAACTCATACCCTTGCGCTTGCCAGGGAAGTGCTTATTCTACTGAGCCACCTCTTGCCCTAGATATGTGTGATTCTTGATCTGGGACTTGGAATAGTCATCCCTGTGGCTCAAGGTACAATCAGCTCGCTGGGCACTGCTGCGCACCACGCCCTCTGTGGGGCAGCTGTGGATCGGTCCTGAAAGGGAAAAATTGCAAAAGCAAATTAAAAATGAGTAAAGAAGGCAGGCAGAGAGGTCATACCGGACAAAGTGAGACTACCAGGTGCCATGAATGGAGACAGAGGAGAATCAGACTAGGAAGAGAAAGTAGATCGGTGATAGAGAATGAAACACTCCTGCACACTGTAGCAACTTGTATTATGACAGATATGTTTTTATAAATCAGTGGGGAAATGATGCATTATTTCATAACCAGCGTAGAAACAATTGCCTTTCTTTCCCTCCTTCCTTCTTTTCTCCCTTTCTTTCCTCCTTCCTTCTGTTTTTTAGGTATTTGGTACAGGGTCTCACCATGTGGCTCAGACTCCAGTTAGTGATCTTCCTGGTTTCAGTCTCTCTGGTGCTCGGATTTCCGGCGTGCACCACCACGCTCAGTCTCTTTAGCCAGCTCAGCACACCTGGGCTGCTGTGGCATGTGGTGCTTGGAATTGAACCCTGGTCCCTGAACTTGCCTAAGCAGGCACTTAGTCTGCTGAGTATCTTGCCAGTCCTTTTCCTTTCTTTACATAATATAAATTTTCTTTTTCCCTCCCTCCCTGCCTCCCTCTTCTTCTATATCCTTTTATCCCCTTAACCTCCACAATTTCCCAAGGTAGAATACCTAATAATATGTCAAAAATGACAGGAGTAGGTATCCTTAACTTGTTCCTAATCTTAGAGGGAAGAGAATCTTCAAGTTATTTTTATCGAGTGTGGCATTAACTGTAACCTTTTCATAATGATACTTATGATGTGGGGGTAATTTTCTTTTATTGTTTGTTGAATGTTTTTAACATGCAAGGCTTTTGAGTTGTGTTGGATCATTTGTTTGCATGTACTGAGATGATAGAATTTTAGTTCTTTGCTTTGTTAATACAGTGTATTACACTTATTGATTTTCATATGTTGAATCATCCTTGAGTTTTGGGAATAAATCTCACTTAGACATGATGCATTATCCTCTTAATGTGCTGTTGAATTTGGCTTGCTGCTGTTTTGTTGAAAATTTTTGCATTTATATTTATTAAGGCTCTCAGCTTGTCATCTCCATTTTCTGAAATGTGGCTTTGGTGCCAGGGTAATGCTGCCTTCACAAAATCAGTTGGTAAGTGTCCCCTCTTCTTCAATTTTGTTGGACTAGCTTAAGAAGTATCAGCATTCATCATTCTTTGAGTATTTGGTAGAATCCTCTGGTGATAGAATTTGGCCCTGGGCTTTTTTTGGTTGTTGTTTAAAGGTTTTCATTACTGGTTCAATCTCCTTACTAGTTACAAGCTGTTTTTGTATTTTCTGTTGCTCTGTGATTCAGTCTTGATACGTTGTATCTTTCTAGGAATCTATGATTTTTTTTTCTAAGCTACTGCATTTGTTGCTATATAATTACTCATAGCAGTTTCTTATGTTTCTTTGCATTTTTGTATTGAGCTGTGGTATTTTCCTTTCTTCTTTTATTCATTTAAGTGTTCTCTCCTTTTCTTGGCTAGTTTTGATCAGTGGTGACAAACATTTCAAAGACTGAATATGCCCTGCAACCCCAAACCACATCCGTATTCCAAGGGGCCTGCGTTGCAATTAGACCCGAATCCTGAGCTGCCAGGTGATGCTGGGCGACTTGGCTTGTGTGCCGATGGCGAAGGTACTCTGTACCAAGGTTCGCCATCACTGGTAAAGGCTCTACAAGTTTGTTGATCTTTTCAAAAATTTAAATTTATCTCATTGATTTTGGGGGTCGTTGTTCTTAAAATTTCATTTGTTTCTGACTTCTTTTTTTTTTTTTTGGCAGAACCAGGGATTGAACTCAGGCTCTTGCACTTACCAGGGAAGTGTTTATTCTACTGAGCAATCGTCTTCTAACTTTGGACTTAGTTTTTACTTAGTTTTCTAGCTCTTTGAAATAAATTTAGTTTGAGGTCGTTATTCAATTTTAATGCTTCTGTTTTATGTTTAATTATGCTTTGTTTATGTCTATAAGTTTCCTTTTTCTCACGCCTTTTGTCTTACCTCATTAATTTTGCTATATTGTGTTTTTATTTTCTCTTATCACAGCTAGCTGCTAAGTTAGTTGCTCAAGAACATTGTTTAGGGGCCAGGGAGATGGCTCAGTGGAATAAGTGCTTCCCTGGCAAGCACAAGGACCTCAGTTCAATCCCTAGTTCTGCCAAAAAAAAAAGAAAAAAAGAACATTGTTTAATTTCCTCATATTTGTGAATTTTCCAGTTTTCTTTCTGCTATTGGTTTCTAGTGTCCTTCTTTTCAGCTCAGAAAGTATATGTGGTGTGATTTCATTCTTTCTTAACTTTGTTAAGATTTATTTTGTGATCCAATACATGCTTGAGAAAAATGTGTATTCCACTGCTCCTGTATAGAATGTTCTATGTCTGTTGCGTCTTTTTGGTCATGTCCTCTGTTCCTTTAATGAGCTTCTACTAACAAGTATTTTTCAATAGTAAAATTTGACCAATGGAATCTTCTGTTATTGTCCTGATGTGTATTTCTCACTTTAGTTTTGTCCATGTTTTCTTCATTTATGTTCTGATGCTAAGAAAGATAGCAAAACTAACTTTTAAAACTGAAGGGGAAATAAAGACTTTCGCAGGGGCTGGGAGATAGCTCAGTAGAATAAGTGCTTGCCTTATAAGCACAAGGCCCTGAGTTCAATCCCCATTACTGAAAAAAAATCACACACAGATACTTTCACAAATAAGCAAAAGTAGGCAGAATTCATTCATATCTATATCTGTGTCTATCAATCTCCAAACATAAATGTATATAAGAATTATATCTTTTGGTGAAATGATATTTTTTCTCCATAATTTTATTGAAGAACAAATAGCAATGAGACAGTTTCAAATCAAATTATTATTAATTTTAAAAAGGGTAGAATTAATATTTTATTGTCATTTATAATCAGATGGCAGTTGCGCATATAGTTCCCATACTTATTTTTTGTAAATTAAAAAAAAAAATTAAGTTTTAAACAGCTGTAGTTACGTTCTTCAGAAAACATAGTTAGACGAACTCTTTTTTTTTTTTTTTTTTTTTTTTTGTCTTTTTGAGACAGGGTCTCACTATGCAGTTCAGGCTGGCCTTAAGCTCACTTTGTAGCTCAGGCTGGTCTCGAACTCACAACAATCCTCCTGCTTCAGCCTCCCGAGTGCTGGGATTACAGGCATGCGCCACCATGCCCGGCTTAGACGAACTCTTTAATGGTGGCTTCAAGCTTCTCCTTATTTGCTCCAGAAAACTCACTCACCTTCTCCCCTTTTTTAAAAAACTGGAAGATTGGCATGCACTTGACTTTGCAATCTGCAGCAACTTCCTGACAGTCGTCCACATCTACTTCAAGGCACAACACGTTGGAATATTTTTCAGACAGGGAATGAAAGAAAGGCTTGATCATTTTGCAAGGCCCACACCACATAGCTGAGAAATCAACTACTGCAAGTTTATGTCCTGCAGCAGCCAATGCTTCCTTAAAGGCCTCTTTGCTTTCGATCTGCTGCACCATCCTGGCTGCTGGGGACCTGACGAGCTACCGAAGCAAATGATTCACACGGATGGAAGGCGCGGGACGCAGCTCTCAACTCAAATTAGTAGGTGAAATGATTCTTTTATAATCAAATAATATCTTCTTTACTCAAAGGTTTTTGTCTGGTATAAAGATGGCCATTCCTGTTTCCTTCCCTCCCTTCTCTTACAGCTGTGCTAACTTTTTGTTGTTGCTTGCTTTGTTTCAATCCATTCAGTCCCCCTGTGCCTTTTGACTGGGAAGTTCAAGCCATCTGCATGTAATATAATAACTGTAGTAAAAGACTGAGTACTGCCAGTTACTCATTGTTGTCATCTAGCCTTCTATTTTTAAATCTATCTTTTCCTTCCTCACTATGTTCCTTTGTGTTTTGTTGTGAGGACATGCTCAGATTCCTTTTTCATTTTATTGTATGTATTTTCTCTCAGTATTTTTTGTGGGTATCAGAGGAATTACATAAAAGAGCCTATAGTACCAACAACTTATTTTAAGCCAAAGCAGCTCCATTCAATTGCATATAAAATTCTACTTTTTAATACCTAGCCCCACATTTCATGCCACTGATGTCTCAAATGACATCTTTGCCATTGTATATTCATTAACCTACTTTATAGTTACAGTTTTTAAATTTAAATGCCCAAATTAAAGGCAGCTTGCATACTACAATTTCAGGTTTACAGTATTTCTGTACTTGTCGATGCCTTTGTTTTTCCCAGGGAACTTTAGACTTTCATGTTGTCTAGGTTTCTGTCACCTCAGCTTGAGTGACTCTCTTTAACATTTCCTATAATCAGGTCCAGTGGTAGTGAATTCTCTCAGCTTTTGTTTGTTTTAGAAAGTATTTCTCATGAGGTGTGGTATGAACCGTGTAATCCCAGCACTCAGGGGCTGATGCAGGAGGATCCCCATGAGTTCAAGTCCAGCCTGGGTTACATGACTGTGTCAGCCTACACTGCATGGGGAGACCCTGTCTGAAACCACAAGCCCCCCAGATGAATTTCTCCTACAGTTTGAAGAACAATTCTGCCATTCTTCTTAGTAATGCAAGAATAGTGTTCTTGGTTGGCTTTCTTTCTTTCTTTCCCTCTGTATATTGAATAAGTCATTTAACTCCTTTCTTTCTTTCTATTTATTAATTTGGTACAGGGTCTCACTATGCAGCTTGGACTTGCTGGGATTATAGGTGTGCTCCACCATACCTGGCTTTGGTGGTTGGCATGGCATGCCCGGGGTTGTGGTGCCCAGGATCAAGTTTGGGTCTTTGTGCTTGCCAGGCAAGTGCTTGGATGGCTGAGCTATATCCCCAGCCCCTTAACTCCTATCTTATTTGCAAGGTTTCTGTAAGACATTTTCCTCAGATATAAATGCCTTGTATACCATGAGTCACCTTTCTCTTTCTATTATCAGTGCTCATCTCTAACAACTTGACTGTCTGTGTCTTTGGAGTGGACTTTGTTGGGTATTGTTTTTGTTAGAATCCTTTTGGGTTCTGGAATCTGGATGCCCATATTTTGCCCCAATTTGTGAATTTTCATCTATTATTTCTTCATGTAAGTGATCTACCTCTTCCATTTTCTCTGTTTTATTATGAGATCCCATACATTCCCTGTCTTCCTTCATTCTTCATTCTTTTGTTGTTGCTCTTTTTGCTTCTCTGACATGGTAATTTCAAATACTTTGTCCTTGAATCTTCAGCTTTATTGCTTGCTGTTGAACCTCTTCAGATCCAAAATTTCTGTGTTTTTTTTTTTTTTTATTTATTTATTTTTTTTTATGTTTCCTATTACTTGCTGACATTCTCATTTGGCTTATGCATCCTTTCATTGTGCTCAATAAAACATTTCGTGATTATTTTAAATTCATAGTCAGGTAATTCCTACCTCCATTTCCTAAGGGTCAATTTTTAGAAATTTGCTTTTTCCCTTTGATTGGCTTTGGTTTTGACAGCTGCCTTTCCCAGTCTTCATGGATTTCCTTCATACAGGGAAAGACCTTTACCAGTCATCCAGCCTAGAGGTTCTAGGGTCCTTTCAAATGTTTTTAGTAGGGTTCTTTTCTCTACTAAAAGAGAAAGTGCCAGAAATTTTTCAGGAGCTGGCTTCAGGAGGTCTTAATCTCACGCTTCCACAGCTGTGTCCGTAGCAGGCTCTCTGAATATGACACAGCCTTGAAGCTCTCTTGTCCTCAGCAACTCTCTGCCTTCTAGAACATTCCAGGTCCTGGT
The DNA here is from genome assembly GCA_004027165.1 of Ctenomys sociabilis. Lineage (NCBI taxonomy): Eukaryota > Metazoa > Chordata > Mammalia > Rodentia > Ctenomyidae > Ctenomys > Ctenomys sociabilis. Next base: position 59,590 of record PVKA01006625.1, on the reverse strand, counting down.
GGAACTTCAAGTGAGATGAGGTTCTGGACAATCAGGAATGCTAGAAGTCCAGGCCAGCATTTCTCTCCCTAGGGAGAGGCCAGGAGATGTTTTTTGTTTTGTTTTTTTCTGCTCATTCCATGCAGTGGTCAGGAGGCACTGTGTCTATTGAGTGTCAGTGTTCAAATGTGGCCTTTATTCTCAGTGGCCTCCTAGCTCCCTCTCCCATCAATGTTTAGATTAGGACAAGACAGAACACAGTCTTGTAGAGAAACTCTCTAGAAGTCTGTAAGTTGGTTATATGTTTGTCTTCTCTTTTCCTCCCTGGAGACAAGACAGGAGCTTTTCTCCCAGTCACACTGCACTGATCTGGGAAAGGGGACCACTAGTGTGCTACTGGCTTTTCTGTGGCTGGCTTTGGGCCGGCCTGAGGTGCTGCTGCCTTCCAACTTCAGATGAAGTTTTCGTGAAGAGAATGGTCCATATATGTATCAGCGTCTCTGTGAGGAGAAGCATGCACTGGGGCTTCATATTCTGCCCTTTGCTTACCACATGTATGTATATTTAATGCTTTTCTTATAAAAGAACTAGCTTTAAAATTTTTTTCAGTTTCCCACAAAAGGAAACTAGTAATACTATTTAGAATGATGCATGTTTAATGAATATTACCATTTTAACATATAACCAATGTAAAATTATTATTCTAGTATTTATCATCAATAATAAAATTATTACTTTACATTTTTAATTTTGTATTAAGCAGTGGGTACTTCATTCTTTGAATACATATCAACACGAGCTGATCACAGCTCTGGGGCTCAGGAATCGCATAGTTGTTGCCTTGGGTAACACTAAATGAGATGTCATTTAGGTCAATAAAATAGATATTTAAAACATAGATTTGTCCTGGGCGTGGTCTTGCTGTCCAGAAGCAGCTGCCAGGCTCCTTCTCCAGTCTCTGTCTTCAGTTCACCTGCCTCTACTCCAGACTGCACCATGTCCATAAGGGGGACCCAGAAGTCCTACAAGGTGTCCACCTCTGGTCCCCGGTCCTTCAGTAGCCTTTTTACACCAGCAGACCTGATTCCTGCATCAGCTCCTCCAGCTTCTCCTGAATGGGCAGCAGCAGCAGCTTCTGGGACAGCCTGGGGTTGCGTGGCTATCGCAGGGCTGGCAGTGTGGGGAACATCATGGCCTTCCAGTTGAACCAGAGTCTGATGAACCCCCTGAACCTGAAGGTGGACCTCAACATCCAGGCTGTGTCTATTCAGAAGAAGGAGCAGATCAAAAACCTCAACAACAAGTTCACCTCCTTCATCAACAAGGTTTGGTTTCCAGAGCAGCAGAATAAGATGCTGGAGACCACATGGAGCCTCCTGCAGCAGCAGGAGACATCCCAGAGTAACATGGACAACATGTTCGAAAGCTACATCAACAACCTCAGGTGGCAGCTGGATTAACTGGGTGAGGAGAAAATGAAGCTGGAGGCAGAGTTGGCAACATGCAGGGGCTGGTGGAGAATAAGTATGAAGATGAGATCAACAAGCATACAGAGATGGAGAATGAATTTGTCCTCATCAAGAAGGATATGGATGAAGTTTACGTGAATAACGTGGAGCTCGAGTCACGCCTAGAAGGGCTGACTGATGAGATCAACTTCCTCAGGCAGCTGTATGAAGAGGAGATATGTGAGCTGCCACTCCCTAGACCTAGAGGGCACCATCGCCGAGGTCAAGGCCCAGTACGAGGAGATCGCCAACTGCAGCCGGGCCGAGGCCGAGAGCGTGATCTAGTCAAGTATGAAAAGTTTAGGACTCTGCCTGGGAAACGCGGGGATGACCTTTGCCGCACGAAGTCCTGGATCTCTGAGATGAACCACAGCACTGGCCGCCTGCAGGTGGAGACTGAAGCCCTCAAAGGCCAAAGAGCATCCCAGGAGGCTGCCATTGCTAATGCTGAGCTGCGTGGGGAGATGGCCATTAAAGTTGCCAACGCCAAGCTCCCAGCTGGAGGCTGCAGTGCAGAGGACCAAGCAAGAGATGGCCTGGCAGTTGCGCAAGTACCAGGAGCTCGTGAATGTCAAGCTGGTCCTGTACGTCGAGATTGCCTTCTATCACAAGCTCCTGGAGGGCGAGGAGAATAGGCTGGAGGCTGGGATGCAGAACTTGAGCATCCACACGAAGACCTCCAGTGGCTGTTCAGGAATGGTGAGCTCACCCTCTGGGGGCCTCACAAGCCCTGGCTGTGGGAGCCTCTGAAGCCCTGGCTTCACCCGCACCAAGTCTGCTGTGGTTGTGAAGAAGACTGAGACCCGTGATGGGAAGCTGGTGTCTGAGCCCTGTGATGTTCTGCCCAAGTGAATGGGCCATAGCAGCCTCTCCAGTCCGCACCTCTCCCTCAAATGCCCCAGAGCCCGTGGGGAGACAGCTATACAAGAGAGCACTGGGAGCAAGAGACCCACCTGAGGCTCAGCTTAGCTCTCAGCCCACCCTTGGGGGGGGGAACATTACTGCCTGGGGTACACATTGTTGCCTGTACCCTTCACCAAAACCCAATTCAATTGTTTTTTTCCCAAAATAAAGCCTGGTTTTGCCATCTGAAAAAAGAAAAACATAGATTGTTTCTATAAATAAATAAAACAACCATACTAATGACTTGGTCATTTGCAGAAAAAATATGAATAATAGAATTTGGTGACATTGGACTGCGGATCTGGGGAATAAAAAAGAAGGAAGGCAGAGCAAACGCCATCCGAAGGGGACTGCAGTGTGATACGCCTATGTGCCGGCTCCGCATGGGAGTGCAGCTCTTACGTATTGTAAACATGTACTAACAATAAAAGCATGAAGGTAAAATAAATTTTAAAGATAGAGAAATAAAAATTAGAATATTAACATGCCATCCTTCATCTACTGCATTAAATTAAGAGAAAAATATTATGGGATGATTTTATGTCATTTTCTCTGGCTGCTTTTTTTCCAAGCAGAAAAAAAAAAAAACATTCTTTCCTCCTTCTGTGTGATAAAATGCTAATTTTTACTTACATCTTCATTACCCAGTAATAATGAGATGATTACATTAATACATTGTATTTACTGATAAGCTTCTAATTTCTTTGTCTATTCAATCAAGTTTTATCAGAATTTGGTTTTGAAAAAAATAAAAATTTAAATATCTGTGGATGACATTCTATTGCTAATATAGGCTTTCATTGTAGCCAAAAAGTTCACTTACATTTCTGAAAGATTTAAGTTTCCTTTCTTGCAGGTTCCTCTCCAAATTAATTTTTCTTTAGTGACTTTTCCATCAGTCTTTGAATTATTGTGCGCAACTACCTACAGGAGTCAATGTTGAGAGAAATTCCTTTCTGTAAGAAGTCCCTCCAAGTGCCATTGTAATCTGTTTGAAAGTTTGGGCTTCCATTGAGTGTTTTTTTTGACAGAGGCTCACCTCTAACGGATAAAATGTTCCCAGGCCTCCAGCTGGAAGATCTGCCCATACATCTGGTCTTAGTCTAGTAGAGCTATTGATAAGAACAAGAAATCTTTTCTGTAGTTGAATAAAAAGACTAGGGGAATTGCTTTTAAAATAAAGACAGAAAATAAAGAAAGGAAATGTTTTATTCCCTAGGCATTGGCATTTGAGAAGAGACAGGGATACAATTGCCAAGCTGAAGAATAGATATCATTGAAATGAGAAATCTGGGCCAGACCAGCCGGGGGCACAAGGAATTGTGGGGATTCAGCCCTACCAAATATCACTTAAAAGGGTTTCTCTAAAGGTGCATATACCTTAAAATGATGCTCCTAATTGTTCTTCCTTTTCTTTTTTTCTGTCACAAGTCACAAAGAAAACGAGTGTGTGGGAACCCAGCAGGGAAAGCTAGCTGCTGAGCCATTTGTGACAAGGACACAGATAAAACGTTAATTGTCCTTCATTATCTTACCTTCCACACACAGGCAGATGAACATTCTGCCCAAAGAATCTGGGGAATTTCTGACCCAGAACAGTAGTCTTTCTGGCATGGCAGTATAATCTAAAAAATTCTGCACAGACAGGATAGGAGAAAAACAAAAGTGTTTGTGATTTCATCAATTCTCCAAGGTTTAGCTCACCAGTAGGTTGACAAAAGATGTCAGGCTCTGTTCTTAGCTGGAGAAATTCAGCTCCCACAAAACAGCACATTAAAGGGAAGCTGAAATGTGTACTCTAATTACTTCTGGGAAACAAATCAGACTTGAACTGTGCTTATATCAATACCAATAGCAAAGGAGCTTTTGCACAAACTATTGTGTTTCTCTCTGTTGTGACTCTCCTTCTGACTTTCGCTTGCTCCATCTCTCTTTTTCTGGCTTTCCTCCCTCTCTCTTACATGCACGCGTGCACACACACACACACACACACGTACACCTCATTGCCACAAAAATCCAGGAATCATGGATCAGGGTTCCAACCAGCAACCTTGGTAAATCTACTCATAAAACACAATTCCTAAAGTTGGGGAAGAACCAGGGAATGAGAATTTCCTGTTGAAAGAGAGAAGCTGAAGATCTCTTTCTCTAACCTCCAGTCTTCTCAGGAATGCAGAAAGAACCATCTACATTACTTCCATTCTTTTTTTACAAACAAAACTACTCAAACTGCATATTTGAGCTAGGTGACCTTGGACCTGTTTCTTTTGGGTTGAAAATCAAGCTAGACAGCATAACTTTGTGTGTGCGTGTGTGTATGTGTGAGTGTGTGTGCGTGTGTGTATGTGTGTGTGTGTGTGTGCATGTGTGCGTGCGCACGTGTGTGTGTGTGTGTATTTCAGCCAGTTTACATGTATTTTCACAGCATTTTATTTAGAGAACTGCACTATTCCCAGGGGTTAAAAATCATAATCCTGGGGGCCACTCCCCCAGGAAGGTTAGCTGATTATGTCTGGCTGTGCACCTTAGTGTTGAGGTCTTCCCGTAGAGTAGCTGAAGCTAGAAATTGATCACATGCGCAGGGGTGAGGCAAGCCTACTGGAGAACAGAGCAGGCTGGAGGAAAGCATGTGAACAAGCTGCTGCAGTCCAGATAACATCAAGCCCTAGATAATCTCAAAGCAATGGGTTGCTCGGCAAAAAGGGTATCATGTGATACCAGCCTGCCAAACATATAAATCAACGTATCAATGTGGTTGAGCAGCTCCTTTCCTCTCACACAGAGAGAGGCTCTACCTGACCTCAACTTTCTGTCTCTTACCTTCATTTCTCCATCTTCTTACCCACCCAGCCCCTCATCCTAGAACTTCAAGAGCTGTGCAAATGTGGCATCTTGAAATTTTTCTCACCACGCAAATTCACTGGCCTTTCCAGTTTCACCTCACTTAGGACTCAGTCTACTTGTGGACAGAACAATTTCTTGGCAAGTGAATGTACCAGTCATGGAGTACAGGTTTACTACTTGCTGTGACCCTGCTTAATCCCAGACTCACCTGTATATGCTCATCAGATTAAGGAGTTCTCTGTTTCTTGAGAGGCTCGCTCAACATCAGAATCACATAGGCTATTAATAAAAATTTATATCCCTGGATTTTGCTTTAAACTTATTACATATGGGCCTGAAATTTGTAGTTGACTAAAACAAGAACAGCCCATTAGAAGGAACATAGCACAGTGATTAAATACACTCTGGCAATTATCTGCTCCTTTCATTAGTATTTGTGTGATGTTGGGGTAAATGACTTTACACGGTCATGTGTGTGTGATGACAATCACCTCAATACATGCCTTTTACACGGGATTCAGACTACTAAGGTGCGTAGGATAGTGCCAGCACACATACATCTCAATAAGCACAATTTGTTTTATTCTGTAACTAACCACCCAGAGAATTCTTCAAAATCAAGTTTGAGATGCACAGGTCTTAGACTAGACCTTTTTGGTAAGACCTGAGTTCCCATGGGCTTTGAGTGCTATTGTCCCTACAACCTATTGTTCTCAAACTTATATACTCTTTCCCTTGTCAGTCTTTCCAACCCTTCTCTGGGACACTGAGAGCTGGAATTGTACCCAGTGATGATCAACTCTGCAGTCAGAATGAGCAGGTCACTGAGAAAGGAACTTTTTGTGTTTGCACCCCAACGATGCAACTAGATGACCTTCAGAATTTCATAGAACTCAGTGTCAATGGCATTTCCACCCTAGCCTAAGCTACTAGACTTCTTTGGCCACAGTTCATTCGAAAAAGACCACTTTCCTTAGGAAACTGGCTTCTTGGCCTTAACCAGGTGCCCTAGTTTTCTCTAGGCTATTCTTTGTCTAGCACTGAAACTAGGTATTAGATTCCCTCAGTCTCAGATAAAACAGAATGATTGGCACTCTGGGCCCTGCAGTGACAGGACTGGGTCACTGGGAGATGAAGTAGAAATGCCTACGTTGGTTCCCATTTGTGAGGCTGTGATGGGCCTGAAGTCTGAGCTTAGCAACGGAAGTTATGTCAGCTTTGCATTGCTGTGTGCGGCATCCAGGAAACAGAATGAGAGGGAAAGAGCACAGAGAGATAGGAAAGGGGTCGGAACTATACGAGGCCTTTGCATGCACACCCCAGTGATCTACCTCCTCCAACTGCATTCCAGGGCCTAACAGCCTTTCTAGCTATGCCAAGGTTAGCATTCTTAGGTTCTACTTATGTCTCTAGCCTTGCTCTGAGTGTTCCTCCATTTGGGATTGATCCTGGAATTCTTGAATCTTTGGAGAATGCTTCATATTAAATTATAAAAGCCATATAACCCTTCAGAAGCTTGAAGTTCAGGTCAAGAGAGCCACATTGGCTCAGGACACCGAAGTGTAACAGTATTTTCAGTTTGCAAGGCTTACCAGGAGCAGAACTACACTGAATTCCTTGCATTTTCTGTGACTTAATAGGGATCTACAGAATTTCACAATATTGTAGGTCATGTAGGATGCGCAGCACTTTTATTCTCCAGTCTGTCATGTTCTCTGATGTGAATATTATAAATATCTATTTTTTCCCTGGGTCTGGAGATTTATATGCTGACTACACTTGACTTGGAGAGTGGTAAAATGGTTTGCTTCCCTATTTTCCCAGAATGGGAGATTTGGGAAGGAGAAAATAAGAATCTAGATTTTTATAGTGTTACAGAAATTACCAGTGTTGCCAGAGTAGTTAATCAGCATCTGAAGACAGCATGAAATCCAGTCTTGGAGATATCCCTCTAACCCCAGTAGATGTGAATAATAATTGCCAAATGAAGGAAATTACTTGAAGGAAATTGCCAGAGTGGGACTGTTACAGGAGGAGGGCTTGCTTAATTAAAGTGCAGTTTAATTATTGCTATAACTTAAGGCAATGGTGTGCCATGCAATAAGATGGGAGTATGAGAGGTCTGAGCCTTGTTGGATAACAATTAATTTCAAATAGTTTGGGGGTGGGTGGCAAGGCATGATTAAATACAGGAGTAGGCTGGTAAATGAATCATTAGGGAAGTGCATTTTTAACTAAATGCAAATGAGCCCAGGAAGAATGGAAAAAGTCATTATAGTTATCATCCTGTGGTTTCTGTTTGGGCAAAAGGAAGAATATTTTCTCGGTGAGGATAATAGCCGGAAGGCCGAGTGCATGTTTTGCCTATGTGACAGGATCCCTCACGCTCGGGTTCCATCCAGGAGGTGGGAAACACAGCCCAGCTGCGGGCCTGCTGGTGAAGATCCTGAGCCTCTTGTTGCTGAGGGCGTGCACCCTCCTGGGAGCCACAGATTCGCACACATCCACGCCAGCCTCCTCCTTTACCTAATTTCTGGCAAGGATATTCGCATTCTGGCATTTGTTTGCTTGTTTGATTTTTTTTTTCACTTATCAACTGGGAAGAAAAAGTACTTATATTTTACACACCTCAAAAAGAACCATAAGATAAAACATCATATAAAAATATGAAGGAGGAAAGAGATTTGTCTGGGCAAAGGAGAAGAAGAGAATAGGAATATAGAACACTGCTTTTCCCTTAGGGAATTGTACAGAATGAGAGAGAAGGAAAAAAATGAGGAAGAGACTCTTGCTCTGATTAGAATCACATATGTGTAAGAGTATATTCAGAAAATAATACAGAGAATCCCCTGTACCCTTTATACAAATTCATCTGTTGTTTTGGTGTTACCATTTGTTCTTTCTCTCCTTGCATACACTTACTCAAAGAACACACACACGCACACACACACACACACACACACACAATTTTAGAGTAGGTAACACTGCTTAATACTTCAGCGTGTACTTTCTGAGAACAAAGACATTCTTTTAGACCATAGTTCAGTCTGCAATTTGAAATATATATATATATATATATATATATATATATATATATATAACTTTATCCAATTTTGTCCAATAATTTTACTAATGAACTTCTTATTGTTTTGTCTGTGATTTCAATAATGAACTTTATATAATACTTTCCCCCCCAATGTCAGGAGATAATGTAATAATATTAAATTGTTATGTGCCTTTATTCATCTTTAATCTGGAATTGATTCTCAGCCTTTCTTTAACTTTCATACCACTGGTACATTAGAGGAAACAGAATATCTATTTTATAGAGTAGTTTGTGGTTTGGGTTTCTCTGACATATCTTCTCTGTTAGTTTCAGGCTATGCATTGATACTGAAATGCCACAAAACCAATGGTGTGTGCTGTTCAGGGTACTGGGTCCCGAAGCACCTGGAGCCCATCTGCCTGATACAGGGAAGGAAAACTCCCAACCTGACCTGCATGAGTTCGTGTTCTCTAAAACCCAAGAATGAATTTTAGGAACAAATGGAGGTTGAGGATAAAACTTTACTGGAAAGAAAAGCTTCTAGCTGGGCATGGTGGCACATGCCTGTAATCCCAGCACTTGGGAGGCTGAGGCAGGAGGATTGTTGTGAGTTCGAGACCAGCCTGAGCTACAAAAATGAGCTTAAGGCCAGCCTGAACTGCATAGTGAGACCCTGTCTCAAAAAGACAAGAAAAAAAAAAAAAAGAAAAGCTTCTGTCGGAGAGGGACAGAAGGGGAACCTGAGCAGGTTGTCTGGGGAAGCAGTCTCTTCCAGGGACTTTTATAGTGTAAAGCCATGCGGGGCTAAGGTGGAGAGAATGGGAACTCAGTTAGATGGATGTGGGGTGGGACAAAACTGTGGTCAACCAATGGCATTACAAGTACCATTGCTCAGGTAAAATTAATTAATCTGGGACCAAATGGGGAAGTGAGTCACAGAGTAAGCGGGCATGAATATGGGACAGGGTCTCTTTCCATTGGGCACTGGGCTAGTGACTCACTTGGGTCTTTTTAGGTGATCAATACCTATTTAGAATATCCATCCCAGGTGCTTCTCTTTTAGCATTTGTTTGGCCTTTACGTGTGGTTCACAGCAGGAGCCTCTATCCCTCCAATAGTTGTCTTTGTCTTCTGTGTTATCTCTTCCTAGGGCCTGTCCCTGTCTGAATGCCTATAATATTTCTAGCTAACTGAGTTGCCTACAACATGCCCACTGCTATTACTGACATTAGCTTTGATCATCCAATTGTTACCTAGTTTCTCCACTGCATAATTACAGTTCTTTCCTATGATACTAACGCACATTCTGTGAGGAGACACACTAAGACTTTGTAAATAATCCTGTTTCTTATCCCCTTTCTATCTTTCAGATTTAGCACCCATTGATTCTTAACTGAAATAATCTTTATTATGAAGGATAAACAATAGTGTTTAATTCTATCTCTACAGTGTTGCATGAAAGGAGAAAAGGTTAATTTCATCTCTGCAAATTTATCAATTGGCAGAGAGTGATACAACTTAAAAATCATGATTTTTTAATAGATACATTACACGAAGTCTGCATCTAGCTCTCCTTTTTCTATTGGTCTGCTCTATCTGGTTATGTGTCATCATTATAGAAGACTCATGGTACTGTTTCAATCAATAGATTAACATCTAGTGCATTTATTTATTTGGATGCTTGAACTGTCCTAGATAAATGGGCTGTATGGTGAGCTTGTCATGGCTGAAACATTGTGTCCCCTTGAGAACTTTAGAAGTGAAGTGAGCAGGGGGGTCAGGGTCCTTACTTTTAAACATCCTGAGCTTGTGGAAGAGGAAGGCAAGGAGATGGCGTGGGCCGTGGCCAGCATGAAATACAAGGAGGAAAGCTTTGCTCTCTACCTCTCTTTGCTCTTGTTGCTTGTGCTATCTTTTGCCACTTTGAACTGTTGCCCTTGTGCTGTGTCAGCCAGCTTTGGAATCAGCTGATTATGGACTGAAACTTGTACAAACTGTGAGCTAAGTAAATCTTTCCTGCCTTGATCTCTCTCTCTCTCTCTTTCTTCTCCTCCTTTTCTTCTTCTTCTTCTTCTTCTTCTTCTTCTTCTTCTTCTTCTTCTTCTTCTTCTTCTTCTTCTTCTTCTTCTTCTTCTTCTTCTTCCTCCTCCTCCTTCCTTCCTTCCTTCCTTCCTTCCTTCCTTCCTTCCTTCCTTCCTTCCTTCCTTCCTTTCTTTCTTTCTTTCTTTCTTTCTTTCTTTCTTTCTTTCTTTCTTTCTTTCTTTCTGGTACTAAATATCAAACTTGGGATCTTGCACTTGCCAGGCAGGTGCTTTCTTCCTTAATTTTGAGTGTTAGGTATTTTGTCTCAGCAATGAGAGAATAGTAACCAAGGTGTAGCTCTTCTTTCTCATCTCATCTATCTGTCCATCTACTGGCCTGTGTGTGTGTGTCTGTCTTTCTAAGTATGAACTCATAGTTCATGATGCATCTATTGAAATGCCCATGAATCAGGAGGTGTTTACCCTCACGTTCAAGTTGTCCCAGGTTCAGCTAATGAGAACCCTTTCATAGCATTATTAGTATTTAGATGTCCTGTTTGCTTAGGTTCTTTTATTAGATAATTAGACAGGAAATGCACACAATTTTAAAATACTTAAAATAATGAGTTTGCACTGATATTTCCAATTCCAATTCAATCCAAACTCATAGGGTCCTCTTTCCCTCTCTCTATTCTCCATTTCCTCATCTTCTTCCATACCAAGAATTCTTTCTGGCTTTCAAAGATGTCATCACACCTACTCCTTTGTGACCCACAATGTGCACATAGTGGTGTAAGAATTTCTAGTCCTATACTGCTATATTAAAAATCCAAACCTATAGGAAATTCAGGTACATTTTTAAAATTTGTTTTTCCTCTTTAACCAGGGTATATAGTCAAAGTACTTTGCTCAAAAATTCCTGCATTATTTCTCTTTATAGTTTCCTGTGGTTCTGATTTTCATTTGTAGTATCCTGGTATCATTTGTTCCTATTTAAGAATATTTTCCTCATGCTTGATTTAATTTTTAACTGGTTGACAAGCTTTCAAAAGCCATGCCTATAGAAAATGATTTGTTCATGAGAATTTCACTACCCCCATTTGCCTTGCTATGCCATTTCCTTCATCCCTGGTAGATAACAATTTCATTGTTCTATGCTTTATATGTGTGTCTCTGTATAGTTAGGTATGCCTTTGTGTGTGTAGATGCATGCCTTTGCGAAACTAATCAGACTAATATGTGTTTTCTTATTTTTCCTGTGCACACAAAAAGGTAATGTACTATATAATTCTTTTGCACTTTGATTTTTTTAATCAAGAAGTATATTGGAAATCATTATCAGTTTATGAAGAGCTTTCATTAATTTTTCTTGCAGTGACATGATCCTGCATTGTGTGTATTTACTATAGAGTTTATTTTTTATTTTAAAAAGTAAAAAAAAAACAAATAAAAAAAGACAGAAACAAAGCAACACACAACAATAGAAATGGTACAAAAGTTCAAAACAAGAATAAAAAATTAGCAATTGTTATGTTACATATTTTTATAGTCAAATTGTTGCTGAGATTATCAAATATAGGTATGCAAGATTGATCATGTTATTAAACATTAACGCTTCCAATAAACTTTAAATTTTTTCTTGTCCTATTTACCTTCTATTTTTTAATTTATTTTAATGAAAGTATAATAATTGATAAGACATTAGATATGGTACACATTTAGAAGACCAAGATGAGAGGTATTCAGTCGTGGTTTTTGTATTGCACATTGCTGCCCTCAGTGTGGTTACTCAGATTACAGATATTAGCCTACAGAGTTAGTCAAAATAAACATTTTAAACATTAACTGATACTTTCAGAAAATTGATAGAAATGAGTAGTACAATCATAGCAGCTATCATATATATATATATATATATATATATTTATTTATATTTATATATATAAATTTGCATGATTTTTCCTTTTTCCTTTTTTCTTATCTTTTCTCTTTTCCCTCATAACCAGTTGTCTATACTTGGGTACTAGATATTTGCCATTAATTTGGAACCATAACAATGAATAATTCTGTGTTTCTCTATTTATGTATTATTGTAGTAGTGTATTTGGAGTAAATTTAAAGATGTGAGGTTGATAGGTTGATCGAAAGGTAAATGCACGTGCACTTTCACTGTATATTGCCAAATTCTCCTCACTGGCTTGCCACTTTGTATTATCAGCAGTACCATACGAAAGAATGAGCCTCTCACACTACAAGCTTTGCCCAAGGAAGACTTTTGGTAAGTTTTGACATTTTTGCCTGTCTGGTTGGTGAAAAATGCTATATCAGTATAGTTTTAATTTTTGCTTATCTTATAATGAAGAAATTGGAACATATTGTTATATGTTCAAGGGATGTTTTTGTTTTGTGAATTATCTGTTATATCTTTCTGTTTTTAGCCAATTTTTTCTTTTTATTCTTAAATTTTTGAAAAGTTAGAGACATTAACTCTACTGTTATATATGCTTCAGATATATACTGTGTGTACTTTGTCTTGTGGCTGTGCTTATTTAGTATTTTGTTCAATCAAAAACAATGTGGAGAAATTTATAATTCTTTTTACATTTGGATTTTTTGAGCATAATTAGAAAGCCTTCCCCTATATCCATATTATACAGAAACGACTGTTACTTTTTCTTGTATTCGTTTTTGTTTTCATTTCTCACACTTATTTATTCATTTATTTTTGTACCAGGAATTGAACTCAGGACCTGCACTGGCAGGCAGGCACTTTGCTGCTGAGCTACATCCCTGGCCCTCCATTCTCACAAGGTGTGCTTGCACACACACATGAATAACAATGTAATTTCATTCTTTTGCAAATGATCATCCAGTTGTAACAATGCCATTTATTCAGGAATCAATCTTTTTTGTAGTAATTTGAAATGCACCTTTTATCAAATTTTAGACTGTCATATAAAGTTAAGTTTTATACTTTTGATAGTATTCCACTGGTCTATTTATATGGCAATACCTTCCTGCATTAATTGTAGAGGTTTTGTGGTATGTTTTACTACTTGATGAGTCTGGTTATTTTTAGCACTTCTTTTTTGGTGTTTTCCTAGTTATTCTTGCATATTTGTCATTCTATATGAACTTCAGCAACACTTGCCTACCTCCAGGAAGAAAGCTTCTTTATATTTTTATTGTGGTTATGTTAGACCTATAAATGAACTCAGAGACAACTCACATCTTAACGATGCTGCCAAGTCCCATCCAAGAACAAGGGGGTTCTTTTGCAGAGGAATGTTTTCAAGTCTTCGCAAGTCTGTGTCTGACTGAACTAGCACACTGCTATGAAAGTTACAGGGAACATACTCAAGGAAATAACGAATGTCGTGTGGATGCTCACACCCTATTCTCTCTCAGATGCAAGTTCACATGACACAAAGGCACACCTTGTATCTGAACAGAAGCTGTAGGAATCCTTAATTAAGTATGGAGCCATACATCTTTAACTTTCCCTCCTAATGAAAGAAAAGTAGCACAAACAGCTAGCACTGTGCAATAAATATGATTTGAGAAGGATTTTTTTTTTGGCTGGCTCAGACTGCCTTAAGGGCTGATCTGGTAAGGTATAAAGCACTGGAGATTGAACCACAGTATTGTGAGACTGACTGCGTTTGCATAAGGAGGTGCTTAAACAACCGAGCTAACTGGCAGTGTTCCCCCGAGAAATATGATTTGGAAAGCTCATTGGAAGCACAGGAAGGGGCTGGTGAGATGGCTCAGTAGTCTAAAGTACTTGCTTAGGAAAGTGCACAGGAACCATGGTTTGATCCTGGGTACTGCACACCGTGCCAGCCCTGCCCTGCTCCCAGAGTGGGCTGAGCTGGCCACAAAGAAAAACAAAAAGCACAGGAAGCTTTTCTGTTTTACACTGACCCAAGATGGGGAAAAGACTTCAAAAAGGTTAGAGATAAAAGCTAAATTGTTGAAGATTGTGCAGAGCAGTTTCATTTCTGCATGTTGGTCAAGGTCACTGATTCTAATTACTATAATATATAAAAACTTACAATTTAGGTGAGTCAAACACCTGCTTGTACATAGAACTTCTTTTCTCATTTGTGTTAAGACTTACAGAGAAATTTTATGCATTTATTTATTTGTCCCCCTGCCATTTCATTGGTGAAATTTTAAAAACATCTTTTGGTTTTTAAATTATTTTTGGTACTTGGAATCAAACTCAGGACCTTGTGCTCACCAGGCAAGCACTTATTCCACTGAACTATATCCTTGGCTCCAAAAACACTTTTCAAAATTTACCTTTGACATCACTATCACTCAGCCAGTTGAGATAGTTAGGTAGACCATGTGGGCCTCAGTGCCAGGAGACAGAGGTCTCAACGTCAATAATTTTGTCTCTTATAGACCATCAGACAAAAGGATCCCATGCATAAAGGTTGTTTCAAGGAAAAGAGATACTAACCGTAAAGAAGTGAGCTGCCAAGATATTAGAAGTCCAGTCACTCAGAGAAGATTCTAAGCACCCTGTGACATCCAGAGGGCAATGGACACCTGGCTTCAACTGTGAATTGCATTCATTTCTCCCCTTAAGTGTGATTTCCCAGGCAATTGCTTCACTCGCTCATGTCTCATGAAACTACTTGTTATTGGCCTTATTTTTCATTCTTTAAAGAATACAAATTAATAGTAAAGAAAGTATCAGAAGCAATACAAAATTTCACTAAATAAAGTAATAGGAATTCAATAATGGTTGCTTGTATTCTGTGATGTTATTTTCAAATTAATTGCTCAGGTTTCCAGATATAAGCATGCAAAATTGGTTAAAAGAAAAAAAAAACAATAACAACAACAGAATTATAAGGAATTAAAACAAAAACATGAATAAGAAGAAAAAAATTTTAAGCATCAACTGCTCCTTTCAAAAGATCAGCAAAACTAGGCAGTACAGTTATCCAAACTCTCCTGCATATATGCATAAATATATCTGAAACCCTTATACCTTTTGTCATTTTCCCTATCCCAGTTTTTCCTTCCCATTGAACAAATTCTTTCTCTTTTACAGTATCTATTGTACCTTTCAGAGTATATTTAGTGCTTTAGGTTCTCACACTAGCAGGACAATACAATGTTCACTCATTTGGGTTTGATTTATGTCACTTATCAATACAATTTCTAGTTGAATCTGTTTATCTACAAAAGCCGTATATTTTTCTTTTTTATAGTTGAGTAATACTCTATTATGTAGAAATATCACATCCTTTTTATCCATTCCTCAGTTGATGGACATTTGGGTTGTTTCCAATATTTAGCTATGACAAATCGTGCTGCTACTAACATGAATGCACATATATCACTGTTGTATGATGATTTCAGGTCTTCTGGAAAAATACTCAGGAGGAGAATAGCTGGCTTGAATGCTGCCTCCAATCCTAGCTTTTTGAGAAATTTCATACTGATTCCTATAGTGGCTGTATCAGCTGCACTCTCACCAACAGTGGAAAAGGGTTTCTTTTTCCCCACAACCTCTTTGGCTTTTGCTATTGGCTAACTTCTTCATGACAGCCATTCTTTCTGGCATAAGATGGTATCTCAGTGTCGTTTTAATTTGCATCTCTTGAATGATGAATAGTGTTGAATATTTTTTCATAAATTTATTTGCCACTTGTATCTCTTCATTTGTGAGATATAATTTATCTCAGATGCCCATTTTTTGATTGGGTCTTTGAATTTTTGAGGCCTGATTTTTTAAAAAAAATTATGTGTTCTAGATAGGAATCCTTTGTCTGAAAGACAGTCAGCTATAAATTTTTCCCACTCATTGTTCGTTCTCTACCCAGGAGCTTAAACACTGCTTCTAGAGTCAGACATATGGATTTAACTCCCATCTTTGCCATGTCTTAGCTGTGCACTAGGATCAAGAACTTGTGCTTCTTGTGCATCTAGTTCTTTGGTTATAGAATGAGGATGATACAGGTAATGACATGACTGGTCTTCAAAATTAATGTCAAGATTAATTTTTGACCTCAAAAAATAAAAAATGTGATGGTTAAACTAGCAAACATAAATGAATAGTAACCTGCACTCATACACATGAATGATAAAGTCTGATGCAAGCACTTGTGCTTATTAGTTGAACTTCTGCTTATTTGTAATTGTCAGTTATACAATTTTTTAAAATATTAAAAACTGAGGAAAAAGTCAATAATTCCATAAACCAAAACAATCATTTGTCATTGTAATTCTACTTATTCTTCTTAAAAATGTTTTTTGAATTCTGCTTTCATTACTTTATCCTTTTGCATTGTATTTTATGGTATAAATTGTCTTCACATTAGTATTTTTAATGACTGCATGATAGAGTGTAGAGGCCATGTCCTGGTGGCTGTTTATGCTCCAGCATGTTGTAATGGTTTATTCATTGTGTTAACTTGAGAAGTTTAGAAATTTAAGTAAACGACTCACCAAGGGGCCAGGACCCTTATTTGTGAACGTCTTAAGCCTGTGCAAGAGGAGGGCATTGAGGTCGCCTGAGTGCTCCACCCGCGCTAGGGTGGGTGGCCAGCCTGCATACTACACAGGAAGGAAAAGCCTTACTGCCCTCCTTTTTGCTGTTGAAAACTCTTCTGGCTTTCACTGTCACGAGCTGTTGCTCTTTCGCCATGTGCTATTCTGCCTTGGAGCCAGATGGACTGAAGCCACCACAAACTGAGAGCAAAAGAAACCTTTGCTTTCTTCATTTTGGATGTCAAGTATTTTTGTATCAGCAGTAAGAGAAAAGTAACTAACACAGAAGTTCTGTAACATCTGAACTATATGTCATTGTTATTTTGGATTTTCCACTCCTAAAAACCAAGCTTCATTCTAATGGAGGTATTTTATTTATGGCTCTAATTTTAGTCACTCTATATTTTTTATAAAATTATTTGAGCTCCTATTATCATGTACTGTTATGTAGTCCATATTTATACACTAAAGTCTCTGCATTTGATAGAGGATTATATTTATTACTTCCTTTGTTCATTTCATTTTTCCAGGTTTATCCACTATAATTTTTCAATTACCTATTAGATTAGTTAGGTGTCTCTAGAGGAGCAGAATCAATACAAAATATATATCTAATAATATGAAGGTACTTATTAAGGAGGCTTAGAAGACCAGAGGCAGATGAATCACAGTGACTGCCTGTGGGATAACGGGCTGCAGAACCCAAAACGGTTGCCCGCATACTGGAGAGCTGGAAGATCCAGCAGTAGTAGTTGAAAATGAAGTGGATGGAAGCTCTCTGTAGAATCACTAGTGTGGCTGCATCTTAGGCTGAGGGCTGTGCACTGGAAGGCAGGGAGAACAGGAAACCAGAGTGCAAAGGTAAATGTGAGCACCTGAGCTCTTCTAAGAAAAAGACTTCCTTCTTTCCCTTTTTAGTCTGCCCAACCTGGAAACCTACTGGTTGGTGCCACCAAACAGATGTGGGTCTCTCCCTGCTCTGCTGGCCTGCATGTCAACCATCTACAGTCACACCCAAAATTTACTAATCTCCTAGTCATTCTTATTCCAGTTGATATTTTATAGTAGATGCCCCAAATTTGCAGGGGTCATATTCCTAGAGCACCCACAAATTCTGATAATCCCTAAGTTTCAGATAGGGTGAGAAAAATACCTTTAAATGCCTATTTGCATAGTTTAAACCCTAAATATGCTATGTCACCTAAAGTTATATAATTTAATTTATAAAATATTAATGAAGTCTTAAAAGATACAGAGCATTTTGGCCACATCTTAGGGTTTTAAGAAGAACAAAATCAACATAATGGAGCTAGCTGTAGGGGCTACAGCAGCCTATTATGATGTGGAACCCAGCACAACTGCTCCAGATGGCTAACAGATTGCAGCCAATCAGCAAGGAGAACTGAATGACACTTTTGAGTGGCCACCTGTAAAACTCCCACTAAAAAAGAGATAATTTTGATATCTGGAGAATTGTGGGGATTTCCACAAATAATTGCTAGTTAGGATCTAAGGAAAAATCTGCCAGTCACAGGCTGTGAACTTTGAACAACTAGTTTGTGGGAGTGTACTATACAATTATTGATCACATTTACCATATGGTTTAATTTTCCTGCATATGTGAATAAATGCAGTAGGGCCAAGGAGCACACTGCAGAGAGTGAGCATAGCAGAAACAGAGCAGTGACTAGACCAGAGTTGAGCTCATATTCCTTTTACAACATAGAAAATAGGAAGACTTGAACAAATTCTTCCTCCTCTGTTCTACTCAGCATGCTCATGTGACAAGTGGGGTTATCTCAGTTTGATATGTCATACAGATTGGATAGTGTATACATTGGAATTAGAAACAAAAAGTACACATTATAAGAAAGGATGTTTTTGTGGGAGGGGTTAGCAGGAATCAAACTAAGGACCCTGAGCTTGCCTGGCAGGTGCTGTGCCACTGAGCTCCATCCTCCAGTGTTTGCCTTATCCAGTGCAGCATTGGGGGCTGGGGAGATAGCTGAGTGGAGTAAATGCTTGCCTGGCAAGTGGTAGGTCCTGAATTGGATCCCTGGTATCACAAAAAAAAAAAAAAAAAAAAAAGTACCAGTACTTCTGGCTATTGAGAATGTTGGAATTCTGACATACACATCCACCTATCAGTAGGAATATGAATAGAACTGGGTTTTCTTTTTTTTTTTTTTTTTTTTTTTGCAGAACCGGGGATCAAACTCAGGTCCTTGCGCTTGCCAGGGAAGCACTTATTCCACTGAGCCATCTCCCCAGCCCCTTGGAATATGAATAGAGTACTACTGGCCTGTGGATTTCTCAGCAGTTTAGGTTTTCCACTTAAATAAAAAGTCCCATGAAAAGAAAAAAATGTTTGTGTAAAGTGGAGATAATGCTACAACCCAAGACTGTCATGGCAGCCTTGAATAAAAACACGGAAAATTCCTATTTTCTATAGATAACGTTGGCTTAAAAATACATGTATTTTATTTCAAAAATAAAAAAAATGTGAAAAGAAAGCTGCCAAAGTCATGTGATGCTGTTATGATCAATCGTGAGAAACACCCACGGAGCCCAGGATTTGGGCACACCCAAGCTTCACGTCGCTAGCAGAGGTGACCAGCAGCAGCCGCAGTGCTGAGGAGGAGGCTTTGTTCTCGGGGATTTTGTACATTACCAAGTTCCCCAATCATGGTAGCAGCTACGTTCTAGAAGCTTTTACAAGAAGGTCACAAGATTTACACTTCCCAGGTGTTGTTAGTCAGGCAGGATGCAGTTAATCTTGGCTTACCCATAGTTTGTTTTATCTATTGGTTCCTCTAAATAACCACTTATTTCTCCTTTTGTGGGTTTATGGTTAGCTGAAGGGAGGGGTGAGGAGTGAGTTCATCTAAAGTTTAAGGGATTTTAAAATGGAGGTCAAAACTTAGCCTCATTAGTATGAGATAAGACAGGCTTGTTGTCTAGTCTGTCCTGATTTCTTATAGTAAATATCTCCTTATTTTATTGAATAAGTAATTAAAAATTCTCAGTACAAATCTGCAACTTTGTAAATGGCAACTTCAATAGAAAACAAATCTGTAAGTAGCACAACGTGATGATAGGGATGAGTCTTTAAAGTGGTCTGTCATGATGTCTACATCAAAGAGAAAAATCAGTAAATTACCACCAACCACAAGTGGAGGAATTCTATTGCATTGTTCTGGAAGACATTTGTATTTACTCATGTTACAGAAGGATACTGCCTCTGATTTCCCAGGTGGGGTGAACTTTAGCAGAGGTTTTTTTTTCTGAAAAGGGTGAGCACTCTAGGCCTGTCCAGCTGAGACTATTCTCTTGGTCCCTGAAGAGGACCTACTCTCCTGGGAGATGCAGCATCTTCCAACTCCTGACAGCTGCCCTGATATAGTGAGGAGGAAGACTCAGAATTCTGTAGCGAGTCTGGTGAATCTCATACATCAGTCCCTTGTTTTTTCTGCAAATCCTCCCCCCCCCCTCGGCAATGAACACACTACTCCTTAGAACAGCTGGGCTACATACTAGTTTCTATATTAGGCGAATGGTTAAAATGGCTAATGCATCCTGGATTTTTTCTCTAAACGAGAAGGGTGGGAAGAGTAGAGCCTCCGCCTTGGACCTTTCTCACTTGCAATATTACTCTTAGATTCAGAGAGTCTCAGTGGTCTAATAGAATTAATGGGGTGTCTAGATCTTTGACTTGTCTTGACCAGTGTTGAGCTTTCTTACTGGGCAACCTATGACCATAGGTTCAGTTGAAATCAGTGTAGAAGTTGTCAAAGGGCTGCTCAAGCCACATTTCCACAACTAAATCATGCTCAGTACACAGTCCTGAAATACTTCTGCTACCACTGTACCCTCATCTTCCTATTCTTCCTCTCCATTTTGCAGTCAAGTCTCAGAAAGAGATCAAATCTTACTGCAACATTGATTTTGCTACTGAAGAATTGAATGTGTTCCTGAAGAACTTCTATTAATATATTGGATCCGCTTGGGATTTTGCTACATATAACATCTGATTTACTGAACACAAAATTTGTAGAATCATAAAATTTATAGGATAAAATAACTTTCACACTTCAATGATATTTTTTTGCCTGTCTGGAATATCTTCTCTGATGTATCTCGAAAATTCACCCTTGAAGAAAAAAGGGTGTCTCTCCCTTGCTGTCAGTCATTAGGCTCCTTTTTGTGGTTCTGAGGTCCGAACTCCTTTTCCCCCTACTGAGGGAAACAGCCTCAGACCTTTTTTCATTTTTAAATTTCGGGACTGTGCCTTGCTGAGCTGCTAAACTGCCCAGACTAGGCTCAGACTCCCAAATCCCCTGCCTCTGTCCCTGGAGTGCTGGGATTGTAAGCATGTGGCCCCATGCTCAGCTCCTAGCAGGACTTTTGAAGAAGCTACCTTTTCTCTACTTAGCTCTATGATTGTCTAAGTTGTTAAAAAAATGAGCTTTTTTCTTCTTCATTTTAACAAATCTGTATACATTATTATTATGGTACATATAATATTATATCATGTCTGATAATAAGTAAATGCCATCCTTATGATGACACTGAACTTTGGGCAGTTGCCTGTTTGTCACTGCAACCTAGTTTATTTTTTATTTTTTGGCGGAACTGGGGATTGAACTCAGGCCCCTATGCTTGCCAGGCAAGCACTTATTTCACTGAGCCATCTCCCCAGCCCTGCAACCTAGTTTAGAATCTGGTATATAAGCCGGGCGTGGTGGCGCATGCCTGTAATTCCAGCACTAGGGAGGCTGAGGCAGGAGGATTGTTGTGAGTTCGAGACCAGCCTGAGCTACAAAGTGAGCTTAAGGCCAGCCTGAACTGCACAGTGAGACCCTGTCTCAAAAAGGCAAAAAAAAAAAAAAAAAAAAAAAAGAATCTGGTATATAGCCAGATATCCCCCCCCTCCAAGTCTCATGTGCTCAAATGGATTGGTCCACTGATGAGTTATAGCCAAGTGTGATGTTGGGAGGTGCAGCCTGCTCAAAGAGGGTGGTCACTGGGGGCTTGGCCTGGAGGAGTCTGCCACCTCCTTTCTCTCTTTCTGCTGCCACTCCATGAACAAGTCCCTTCTGTATAACCCTCTGCCATGCTGCTTTGGCTTGGAGTCAGGTGTCTGTGGACTGACATCTCCACAAACTATGGGCCTAAATATGCCTTTCCTCTTTTAAGCTGTGGGTGTCAGGTACTGTGTCCTAGTGACAAGTATGTAAGACAATGAATGCCCTTGTATCTGTGAAACACATGAATTTTCCACCCTTTGCCCCAACAGATATTTTGCACTACTGCCTCCTGCAGGTGCCCATTTGCATGTATGAATGAATGGTACAACCTTTGAGGAAAAAAAGTTCAAAGAATGCTGCAGATTAGAGACAGATCTGGCAGACAGAGTGGACAGTCAGATACTTTGTCCCCAAGTTCTAGGTCTGATCTTCCTTTGGAAAGAAACCAAAACCAAAAATAACAAAGTGTGTTTTCAGTGCTTTCTAGGACACCACACAGGCAGGACCAAGCTGGGTCTCAGAGTGCATTTTGCAGCAGAGGCCTGGGGAGATAGGTGCCACCCACTGCTGGATGCAACCTGGGCAAGTGGGTGAGAGGACTCTGTGTTGTTAGGCAGCAAAGAGACCAAGAGCAGCTTTGAAAATTCTCAAAGAAAGGACTTTTGGGAGAAGATATCTTGGTAGTTGTACTACCAAGAGTAATGGTGGAGCAAAGGTCAGATCCTCTTAGTGATATTTGTTATCTCAGTGACAGATTTGGTGATAAAACAGATAATGTAACAACCATTGTTAATTAGCTATTCCTGTTTTGAAAACCTGAAATATATGTATTATTATTATTATTACTATTTCTGATATTTGTTTTTGTACTTAAAAACAAAACAAAACAAAAATAACAACAAGAAAATTAACAAAGAGAGAGCAGAAGCTGGGCCCTGTTGTGTGTACTGGAGTTCTAGCACTCCGAGAGGCTGAGACAAGAGGACTGCAAGTTTGAACCCAACCTGGGCAAGTGGGTAAGATCCTGCCTCAAAATTTTTAAAAGGTATAAATAGCTGAGGGTGTAGCACATTATGAAGGCCTAGGTTTAGTCCTCAGTAACACACACACAGGAAAAACAGGATGGACTTGGTTATATAGGTCACCCAGCCAACACCACTGAATTTAATGATAACAAAATCTAACTTATAGTATTTAATGGGTCTGAGGAAAGCTCAGGCTATAGATGAATAATAGTGGAGAAAGCTATGATTTGAATGTGTGCTCTAACAAGTTTCTAATGTTGGAAATTTAATCCTTAATACAACAGTACTGAGAAGCAGGATCTTCATGAAGTGATTACACCACAAAGACAGCCCCTGCCATCAGAGTGTGTCAGTTACTGAGTTTCTGATAAAGTGAGTTCAGTGTTACCCCCTCCCCCATGTGAAGGCTGTACCTTGTTTGGAGGCAGAAAGAAGGCCTTTGCAGACTCAGCCTCTCAGTCCCGGACTTCAGGCTCCACAGTATAAATCAAGTGAGTTTCTGTTCATTGTAAGTGCCCTGCGATATTCTGCTAAAGTAGCATAAAATGGACAGAGGACCTGTGTACAATGCTACAAATCATATGATCATTGGAACTACGTTTTGATTAGGTTCCTTTATAGGTGGGTGCAAGCCCTGATTCAGTAGCATGGGGTGGGCCCAATTTTCCCATTTCTTGACTTTGTCAGCAGGGATTCAGTCATTTGAGTGGTCACTGAACAAGGGCTGTTCACCTTGAAATACTGAAGTCCAAGGGGGAAATGTGTTTGATAGGAGGCACAGTTTGGCTGCAGATACTTCAAAGGGAAATTTTCCCTAGTGATTTAACCACAGGCCACCATCTGGGCCTTTGTAATTCAGGTTTAAAAACAGAGAAAATTGGCTTTGTCAGTACTCTGAGGTAAGATCAGTTGATGGGGCCCTCAGTAATACTGAACAAGTTCACAAGAGATGGATGGATGTGTAAATCAAAATGCCATTTTGCTAATTTACAATGACAAGTAAAATCAGAAAGGAGATCTGACACGTTCTGTTTCAAGCACATTCTCTCCCTGTGGTGAAATCTAGGTGGGAAGTCAAATTATCATCAGAAGACAGCCAGGTGAGCCTGGAATCAGAGCTAGAAGAGGGAGCTGGCTGCCTGACTGGAATCCTCAATGAAGCCAGATGCTTTGTCTGGGACCAAAGTCTGCACCCAGAGAGGTCCAGTGGGCCAAATTCTGTAGACAGGTCACACCTACTGCAGCACAGACCCAGGCTGGACAGCTCCCCACTCCTCGTGGACACTGCTTTGTCTCATGCTAGCCATACTTGTTATGTTGGGCACATCCTTCCTTCAGCTGGGTCGATTTTATTGATTAGTTGCAGCCCCCTTTTCTCTCTTCAGTGATCTCCTTGCCTGATTATCAAGTGAAGCTGGGAAATAGACACTTGTTCCGAGTGCCTCTAACCTAGCTTCAGGATCAGCAGTGGCTGTTGTGTCCTGCTGAGGCTGGGAAACCCCCGTGCTCAGGTGTGATTGGTGTGTAAACACAATAACAACCTCCTACATGCACAAAGAGATGCATGAAGGCACACAAGCATGCATGCATGCATGTGCATACCACCAGTGGCTTTGCTTATCAACCTTCAAGCCAGGTTCAGCTGGGCAGAGAAAACTAGTGAATTAGCAATAAGGGCTATCAATAACTTTATCTCAGAACAGGGGCCCCTCTATTCTGTACACTGTTTGCTACTTTAATTGAACCCCGAGTCAGCTACTGTTGGAGCTGAGTGGTTAAGAGAGATGTTATGTCCTAGAATTACAGGTCTGCCTGCTGCATCAGTGCTCACACATGGTGTGTGAAATGCTCTGATGTCAGGTGAGGCAGGCCCTGGGAAAAGAAGCAGTGTCTAAAAGGGAAGCAGCTTTGGTTTGGCTTGTGGAGAAAGAAACATTCACTGAACTCACTGGCTTCGGTGCTGGCACTTCGATTCTCTGTGCTCTGTCTTCCCCAGTCATACTTCCTTAGACTTCTCCCATATAGATGGGACGATCCATGTTGGCTTTCACACTACTTAAAATATATTAACGAACAACAATATTGAGAGCTTATCATGTACTAGAGCTTGTTCTGAGAACTTTATATATGAATTCTTTTAACTTTCACAACCATCCTATGAAGTTTAGCATTACTATTGTCTTGTTATTAGTTGAGGAAATGAAATTATAACTTGTCCAAAGTCACTATCTCATGCTAAATTGATGGTTAGCCTAAATCTAATTCCATAACTCATATGTGGTGAACTGCAACCAAACCAAACTCTCTATGTAAACAAACTGCAAGCTAACTTAGGAGTGCCGTGCACTCTTAATCACAGTAGTTGAGTTTTAGCCAATCACAGGTTACCAAGTGATCATGTGCCTGTGACACTGAGCTCCTATAAAGTAACTGCTGACTGGAGCCAATCGGGTTGTTTTAATATTACTTCCTTTTCTCTCATTATAAATATAACCGATGTCATGAGGTAAGCATCTGGAACCAACTTGAAGGTGTACAATTCTCTTTCCAACAGGAGGAGGCTGAAGCAGGACTGCAAATCTGAGCCCAGTGTGGACAAAATAGTGACTTAGTAAGGCCCTATTTCAAAAAAAAAAAAAAAATAAAATCAAAAGCTAAGAATATAGCTCATTTTGTAGGCCCTGGATTCAATCCCCAGGACAACTAAAAAACAAATAAGCAAATAATAATAAAAGATCAACTTTACTCCTAAAAGACTGCCTGGTTTAGATTCTTTATGTTGCTGAAATAAATTATATTAAATTTAATTCATCTCAGAAAGCTAGAATCTAAACGTATCAGCCTGACTCCTTCCAAATACATAATGTTGAACAGAAATGAAAACTTTCTCAAAATGTATCCAGCTCACCTGAAAATACTTTTTCTTATCATCTATGTTTCCAGAAATATGCCTTAAAATTGTAGTATGCTAATAATAAATAATAGATTCTACTAGTCATGTAACCTTGGGTAAGTCATTTCTCTCTGAAACACAGTTTGCTTAAATTGAGAGGTTAACTACAGAATCTCCAAGTCTCTTTCAATTGTGACTTTCTGAGTTTATTTCTATTAATGCTCCCCGAACTACTAGCATTTGAATTTGCATGTCATTTTAATAATTTATATACATTATTTAGTTTTGTTATTAAATGAAACAATTTTTGCTTACTTTTAATTTCCAGAACTATCTATGAACTTATGATACATTTATTAAGTTGCTCCTAATTGTCCTATAAGATGGTCAGGCAACATTATTATCTCCGTTATACAGGTAAAGAAATTCATGTTTAATACACAACCTAAAACCATGGGGCTTATGTCTATGCCCTTCTTTGTTTCTATTTATTCGTCCTCAGAAGTTGTTGCAAATGTATCTGCTCTCCTGCTGTAGAAAAATCTCAAGCAATAAATAACAGTACAGGGTGTATTTTTTAGGCAGCTCTGTGCCAGAGAACAGTAAGATTGTGCCTGGAATAATGTAACTTTTCTAGCTATTCACTTTTTTGTTTACTGTATTAGAAAGTCTTTGTGTTGAACAGTGACTCATGCGCAGTCACCCAGGCTGTAGGTGAAATGAAAAGGTAACTCAGATGACTCAGGCTTCAACATGGCCCAGTGGGGCATCTTTTTGTTGTTGTTGTTGTTGTTATGGGATAGAGTAGCTCAAATTTTGCAAACTCCAATTTAAGAGATGAAAACAAGTTAAATTGAATTCATACTTCGATTAAATTGGATTTTAGACAACACGATTAATAAATTTTGCCAGCAAAGTTTCTCTAAAGATACAATCTTCACACGGAGAGAAAAAGAGCACTAGACACACTGAGAGCATCCCAGAGTTTTACTCCCTGAGGTTCTGTTCTCCTGGAACTGTTTTTCACCTTCTTGGATTCTTCGGACCTGCAAGGTAGTATTGGCATAGGCTGCGACACTCCTCTGGGAGAACAGAGTTCCCCATACACATCAACTCCAATTAGTAGTATGAAAAGTCCTTCTTGGAGGTGCCTGGGCATCGTGAGTGGTAGAAAAACAAGCAAGGAGTAGGCCCTGGCAGGGCCCGAGCCACCTCAGCTGGAGCACACAGGAACAGCCTGGACCACGAGTACGCGAGGCACTTACGTCTGGCTTCAAACTCCATTCCTTTTTTTTTTTTTGTCTTTTTGAGACAGGGTCTCACTGCAGTTCAGGCTGGCCGTATGCTCACTTTGTAGCTCAGGCTGGTCTCGAACTCAACAACAATCCTCCTGCCTCAGCCTCCCGAGTGCTGGGATTACAGGCCTGCGCCACCACGCCCGGCTTGCTCTGCTTCCTCATAAACGGGCTGGGGCTCTTCCGCAACTCCTGCTGTTCCTTAGAAATTGCTTTGTGGGGCAAGACACTGGTGTCTAAACATAGTGGAACTGGCTATTCTTTATCCCATTTTCCCACTAAAATTCTTATACTTGAGCACCATTAATTTGCCAAAGGTTATGCAGCTAAAAAGTGCTAGAGAAATCATATCTCTCTTATTACAAGATCCATGCTATTAATCATTGGAATCCATCCTGTCTAAAGGACATCTAATTCTATTGTGTGCCACACTGAATTATTATCCCCAATCTCCCACTCTCTTCATAAGCATACCCTATGGATTATAGATTATGAGCACCTTGACGGAAGGGGCATTTTGTGGCAGCGCGGACTCATAGTGATCCTCCTGTTTTTAGCTTCCCCAGTGCTGGGATTGCAGGCATGTGCCTCTACGCTTGGACTCTGCCACCAGCTCAGCGTGCCTGGGTGTGGGGTTGGTGTAGCATATGGTGCCAGGGATCAAACCTCAGTCCCTGTGCTTGCCTAAGCAGGCAGTTAGTCTGCTGAGCTATCTCACCGGTCTTTGTTTTATAGTGATAGCTCCTATTTTCTTCTCCTACTTCCACCTTACTATCCCTTTACAAATTCACATCATTTCTTGAAGGACTCTCTAAGGGAGTTTTGAATAATTTTTAAATTAGAAAATAGTTTTTTTCTATGGAAAAAAATTTTAAAAATCAATCAAGGCCTACTGAAGGGAATTTTATGGCGGCCACTGTGAATGGGTTCATCATCACATTTTGTCTTTTAATTAGGCATTCATAATGTATAGAAATCTTGTTGAGTTAATTATGCATTACCACAAAAGTGCTGTACAACAAGCTACCTCAACATAGAGAATCACCATAATCATTCTGTGTTCTCTTGGCCCATGGGTCAGATGCAATGGTTCAGAAAGGCTGGGCTCAGCCTGGGGCTGTATTAGGCTTCAGGTCTGCCAGTGTGGGAAGCAGCTGCACCACAGTGCTTGTTTTTGGGTCTGAGATGTAGGACAAAAGTTCTTTGTGAGTAGCAACTGTATTTCTCAGGGGACTGGCTCAAATAAAAGAGATCAAGTCAGAAAATCGAAGGGACTTGAAGATTTGTTGTGAACTGAATTGTTTTGTCCCTGAAAGATATGTTGACATCTTAACCCCTGTCCACTTTCTGCTGTTCAGTGTGAGCTCACCTGGAAATAGAGTTTACGGTTTTGATCAAGTTAGGATAAGATGATGCTGAATCAGCGTGGAGCCTAATGCCATGTTGGGGTCCTCAGAAAGTGAGAGGAACTCTAACACAGATGTGCATGGAGAACACATACAGCAATGGAGGTAGAGTTAAGGTATGTGATACAGCTGAGAAACATTAGGGATTGTGAGCAACCAGCCCAAGGTAGTAGAGAAACATAGAACAAACTTTCACTCCAACCCAAAAGAAAGAACCAATCTTGCCAAAAGGTAGCTTTTGGACTTTCAATCTCCAAACCTGTGAGAGAATAAGTTTCTTTTATTTCAAAACACTAACTTCTAGCCACATGCTATGGAGTCCTAGAAAACTAATACAGGAGCTAAGCTTATTATTTTTGCCCACATTCCATTGGCCAAAGCAGGTCACAGAGCCAAACCTAAAATCAAGGATCCAAAAGATCATTCTGAACCATTGAATATGGTCAGGGTGTGGCTATAAAGAGAGTGGGAGATTGGGGATGATAATTTGATGTGGCACACAATAGAATTAGATGTGTTTCTATTGTTCCCTAGATAGGATGGATTCTAATGATTAATAGCATGGATCTTGTATTAAGAGAAATTTGATTATCTAGCACTTTTTAGCTGCATATTCTTTGGCAAATTAATCTTCAAATATCAGTTTCCTTACTTGTAAAATGAGAATAATAATAGCACTTATTTTGTGGGATTTTTATTATTGATATTTATGAAATCTTTATTTTAGTTGTTGACATATGGAAGTATTAACCTATTTATGTTACTATTGCTGTAATAATAAAGCAGTAAAGGATGTGGAAATACTGGCATTGTTTTTCTTTTGGGGTTTTGGACCATTATGGGTGAGAAGAAGACTATGCATGTGAAAATATTCAAATTTTAATTTTAGAGCATAGTTTAAGTTTCATGAACGATCTGTTGGGTAGAGATGGGTAAATATCAGGAAGAAAAAGAGGCATTTTCCTGAAGAATAGCCAGTTTAAGAAGACTTAAAATGGATTACCGAGAAGGATACGATAAAGTTTCTACCTATGGAGCAGTAAAGATGGGGAAATTCACTTGGGAAACTCTCAAAGGGGAGGATGGAAATGGCAGAGATAGGGCACATGGCTCTACCATCCAATTGCCAATATGTAGTGTCTTAGAATTAAGTGGCAGTCACATGAGGAAATCATCTCATGAGTTGCTTGCCTGTGGGATGAAACTCTGAATATTAGTAAAAGCATGGACAGGCCTCTAATCTTTTTATTTTTTAATTAGTTTATGGAATATATTAACTACCTTGGGATTTGACCATTACACGCTGTCTGCATGTCCTGAGAACACTCTTCAAGAAGAAGGAGCCAGCTTGTGAGAAAATGTGATATGGCTTTGTGCACTGTGAAATGTTGACCTACTGGGATAGCTGCAAACCCAAGGAACAGGGACTCTATGGAGAGTGATAAAAAAAGATCCAAGAAGGTATTATTATTTGAGTTTTCTGTGAATCACATGATTAGATGAAACAAAAGGGTAATTTTGCTGTTAGTAGGTGCCAGATAAAACAAAAGCAAATGGGAGTATGTAGAGGGTGGAGACTGGGCTGAAAGCATCATGTATGTTTTCAGGACTCTTTAGGAGCAGAAAAAGTACCAAAGAGACTGTGAATCAAAATTTTAATTTTACAATGAGGGGTGTTGGGGCATAAGTAATGCAAAGCAGTAACTATAATTCTCCGAGTACTTATTATATATGAAACATGCATCTAAACAGTGACATGCTTTATCACATTTGGTCTTCGTGATGACCTCATGGAGTTAATGTCTTTAATCTTCATCCTATAGGTAAGAGCACCAGGGGTGGGAATGACTGCTCAGTAGTTGGAGGCCTCTCGAGGAGTGGAATTGACTTTAGAGCACACACTTCTCGCTGATGAGTTATCCTCCAGCACTGCTTGAAAGGAGGCAAATCAGCACCATCTTTATGATTATGAACAATATTCAGAAAAGCTAATACCAAGGGCCAAATAGATGGTGGACCCAGCCAGCCACTTGGCGCTAACGGGCCAGAACCCGGGTCTCAAGTGGCCAATGATATGGAGTTAGGAAATGAGCCCCAAATTACATAAGCGACCAATGCTCTTCCCAGTCCTCCAGCCCAGTCACACCTCTGTTCATAGAAGGACAATTACCTTCTTGTTATCTGTACTAATCTACTCATTCCCTATACCTAGCAGTAACCATTTTGCAAAAGTTAAAAATGCACACAGCCTAGTTTTTTTGAAGGAAAATTTTTCTTGCTGTTTTATGCAAGTGGGTAAAATATACTCGTGAGATAATTGGTTCTGAGAACGACAAATATTTCGGTGGAATTACTTCCTTTGTAATTTCCCATCCATAGCCCTTCAGAAAGATGACCAGGAGGACAAAAGTTACAGATGGGAGGGTGGCTCCAAATATAGAAGGAAACAGAACAGGTGAACAGGAATTTATACTTAGGATTTATGTGACTCTCAGGATCTGAAAAGTTAATCTAAAAAATCTTTTTTAGTGTGAGTAGAAGTGTTTGTAGGTCATAGAAAAAACAAATTTATTTAACAACTTGAAGATACTACACACTCATGTAGTCACTTAGAGTTTGGTATTTCTGACAAAGTCCTGGTGAAAAATATTGGTATATCCTGTTTACTTGTTTTCTCAGTTATTCATGAAAATTCTTGTGTCAGCTAAAATATATTCTTTACAATGAATCATTCACAACCATTTTTCAAGCAAGAGAGTTGTTCTCTTTGGAAAATAGCCTATTAAATTGTGGACTGTCAGTCAGAGTTCATAGACTACAAAATAATGAAATCCAAATTTAAAATTACTTAGGAAGGAATAAATCAGAAACAACTATAGCAAGTGAATCGCATTATTTGTTAATTCATACTTTTGCTCCAATCAAATAAGAAGAAAATAAGCCACCAGTATCTGAAAATGCAGTTTCATATTTATGAATGTCATCATTCTTGTACAGGACTTGAAAGGAACATACAATAATTGTTAAGTCCACCGCACCAACACAGTGGCAAATGCAGTCTCTTCACAGGTTAGTTTTTTTCCCTTCTTTTGTTGATCATTTCTCCTTAGCACTTAGAGGACATTGGAATCTTTCTGAAAGATGATTTTTAAAAAAGGTGAAAAAAGTTACCACTTATTGAGTTCTCACTGTGTTGTCATCACTGTGAAAAATATTTCCTTTCGTTTTCAGAGAGACCAACATGACATCAAGATGATTAGTGCCAGGCTTATAGATAGAGAAACTACGCATTATAGAAGTATATGCTTCAAAGCCCGAGAGATATTAGATGGTGGAGCCGGAGATAGATCCCAAACTGGACTGTGGTATTCTTGAACTTGTGTATTGCATTATTATATTCTAGTTTGTATTAGAATTTCCCACTAGTTGGCTACAAAAATCCCACCAGTTGATTTGGGCTATGATTAAATGCACATGAGAGCCCTATTAAATCACAGATGGTGTGAAGTTTTTCTTATCCTCAATACATGCAAAAATATGGTGAGTGCTTAGTGATTTCTTGTTGCTGTTTTTATGGGGGGTGGAGTATCAGGAATTGAACTCAGGACCTCACACTTGCCTGTCAGGTACTTTGCCACTGAGCTAAACCTCAGGCCCTACTTAATGTTTCTTAGAGTGAAAGTTATGTTGCTATTAACATTCTTCAAATGCTCCTTGTTTAAAACACTCTTGTCCTGTCCATCCCGCCACCTGCTTAGGCAGCTTGGAAGGTCTTCTTTTGTGAATGTCCTTGGTTGCTCTGTTGGGGCTGCCTCAGTACCCTGAATTGATTGAAAATGTTTGCCTTATAGATCATTTTGATGTCAGGGAGGAGCCAGAAGTCACATGGTGCCAGGCCCCATGGTTAAGTTAGATATGCACACATTGTGATGTTTTTATTTAACTGACTGTAAACAGTTGGTTAGGGAGGGGTGGTCAAAAAACACACTGAGCATTGAAATTTAAAAATATATTTTAGTAAAACACATTGCTATACTCCTTGTCAAAATACTCTCCATCTCTTCTAATATTATCCTATCCTGGAAATGTATCATTTACTGTAATAATTTAAAAAATATTTAAATATTCACCATATATTTAAGTATCTTGCTATACCTCTTATTTCTCACTCAACCTTAATAACTGCTCATTATTTAGAGCTGCTTGGTTTCTATTTGTGGAATGAACAGATTTTCTTAGAACAGCTTTTGGGCATATCAAACTTTTATTAGTATAGAACTTGTGAGAATCCATCTAGCTGTACAGTTCTACTCCGTTAAAACAACAGCTATTAACTTGAGAGACAAAAAAGCCCAAAAGTACTGAGGAATAAGCAACTCAGCGCAGCAGGCCGCGGCTGAGGCTAAGCCCTCTCTCTCTCTAAGGTCTGTGATCGGTACCCATGAGCTTTCTACTTTGTCTCTGAGTTTCTCTGTATCATCCTGTGCCAGTGTCCTTTGCTACCTCCCTCCTCATCTCTCGACTGTGAACCATAAAGGTAGATACTACATTGATTATTGTGCATGCCTCAGCCACTGCTGAATCCCAGAGCCTCTCAGGCTTTTAATACTTGTTGAATAAATGAACAAGTCCATAATGGTAAGATCTGTTTTCAAGTCTTTTTCTGTAAGCTTGTTTCCACTCTCTGCAATGGAAATGGCTTCTGTAAACCACACTGGCATGGAGCAACATGGGGCAGCTGCAGAAAAGAAAGCGCACCTGCCTCAGGGCAATGCTTCTCCAAAGCTGGAGTTATTTATTTCATAATCACTGGGAAATTGCATCTGTATTAGCCGTGTTTTTCCTTTGTCTCAGCACAGCTGAATGTGGTGCTCCAGACTCTGGTCTTCTAGTGAATCTCCTCAGTAATCAGAAGCCATGTACAAGATAGATGGAGGGACAATATGGAGCATTCTATTTTCCAGAGCAGCTCACAGGCCTCTGCACATGGCTCTTTGGATTCTGCAGCATAATGGAACGTATTTTCTCCCCTACAAATCAAATCGTTCATTCTCTAAAAATGCAGGTCGTGTACAGTAGCAGGTGCAGAATTACTAATGGAATTCCATCTCCAGGGACCATATTGCAGGTTTTTCTGGCTTACAAGTGCATTTCTTCGCTCTTTAGGATGATTTTGGGGATAAACCTAGGCAGCAGTAAAAGGTCAGCACTTTGTGTCTACATGGAAATGGCCTAATTTATGGGCCTTCTCTGGATGACCCTCTCCTTGTTTGGGGGAATAAAGAAGCTAAAGGACCTTTAATGATTTCTTCCTGAATTTTCCCAAACATTTTCGTAGGAAGCATTAGACATCTGCCATGAGCTAGCAATGCCAATACTAGCTGTAAGAATGGAAAAGCATTTCCACACTTCAAATTCAAGAATATCATGGAGCCAGCCTAGCTCACAGGAGCCAGCAGAAGGGGCTCTCTCAGTGGCATTGTCTTCTCCCCTACATGCTAACAGGAGGAACCTGTGCTGGCAGGCTTTGCTTGCATGCATGAGTCAGGGTTGTTTCCAGACCTTTCCTTCTTAAATGGGAAGAACTGCCAAGGCCAAAAAGACATGAAGTTTTCTCTGGGTTCAGTCATTTTGTGTTGTACCAAAAATGAATAAATGAATGAAAAAATAAATGAGTGAAAGCTAACTACCCCTGCCACGCTGGAAGAGTGGCACAAAGAACAAGGCAGGGAAGACGACACACATGTGTCACCTTGTGCTATTTGGAACAGTAGTGAAAATGGAAGGGGAGGAGGTACTTAAATTGTTCCATTAAGACAGCCCCAGGCTGTAATTCGTACATTTATCAATTTATTCAGTCCTCATTATGTTTGCCTCATTTGACTTGGGAAAGGATAGGGTCCCAGCTCTCCATAATGCTTGCAGTAATTCTGACCCTTAAGGTTTTCTAGGTCATGGCAATAATGGCCATTTTTCTTCAGGGTCCAGAAAGCTGCATGACTTTTAATACTTATCGACATTCTAGTATGAAGGCTCCATAGGTTCCATATGTAGAGTTTAAGATACTTTTCCACTTTATGATCTCACTCCCTTGAAAGCCCTGTGAGAACCAGCAGGTGACCTGGCTGAGCAGAGAGAAGAGGAGAGCACAAGGTGGCCTTGCTGGGACTGTAGGGCTCTTGAGTGGCCAAGGAGAATCTTGACCCAGCAGACTACTAAGCAAGTTCTCGGAGAGCAGGGAGGGGTGCTGGGATGATGGTGCAAGGGATGCTGGGAAAGGTGAGGCTGTGGGGCTGCAAAAGAGGGTGGCTGAAGGATGTGCTCTCCAGGCACAGCAGCCGAGAGCTGCTCCCCACCCCTGAAAGTCCATAGGCTCATGGTCCTGGCTGGAAAACTGGCTCCCTTTCAGCTGCCATGTGAATATTCTTTTTATATTGTGCCTACAGCTTTCATGCAGCCCGAACCACCACAAATATTGTTTGAAGCCTGCCTTTCTTTCTTTAAACAGAATTTTATTTTTATTAAATTGTTACATGTTTATTGTTTTTACAACAACCACACACTATTAAGTCATTCACCTTAGCATGTGGGCATCCAAAACCAGACCTTAGCATGTCTTTTGCCCACTTCTTGCTGTTTTTCTTTCTTACAAATAATCTCTTTCAAAAATTTTAGGTAGTTCTTCTGAGGCAGTTATAGCTTGTTATTCTATACTTTGAAACTTACTAAATTTGGTACTTGACACATTTTTGTGCAAACAGTTCGTCCCCATACTAGCCCTTTATTGGGTATTCCATGGACAAGCTAGAACTTGGTGTCAAAGACGATCAATTTACTACCCTTTCCAGATAAAATTTGCTTAGTACTTATCGTTTTTGGTATTCATCATACCTCCAGAACAGATTGATGGTGGATATCAGAGGTGCCACTGTATTTAGCTCTCTTTTTCTATGTAATGTGGATTTTCGAGTATTAATTCGTGCATCAGTTTTAGGTGTGTTATTGATTCTTTCGAGGCAGATGAGTACTTATCTCCTATATCTCCATATATTTGTCATTTCCCTTCTCCACGATGGTTATATTTCAAATTTTATCATTATTATGGTTATGGAAATAAAATGTATTGCTGAACCAAATATTGTGGTTCATTTTGTTTTATTGCTACAAGCCAATAGATAGCATGAAGCTTCAGTTAGGAAGTCAATTTATATTAGTTAGTTTTCTGTTACTTTAACAAAATATCAGAGCATAGATAACAAAGAAAGAGGTTCATTAAACTTATGGCTTTGGAGTTCCAATACAGTACGCTGGCTTCTTCTGGGCTTTCATGAAACCCTTGAGGAAGACAGCATCACAATGGTGGGAGCAAAGCAGTAGTGAGAGATTGTACAGGGTGACAAGAGTGATTCCAGGGTTGGGTTTACTGTTTTATAATTCATCATGGCTCCATGAGCAATTTTTTAATTCCTTCTAAGCTTAAGTACTCCGAATGGCTTCCCACTGGGCTCTACCTTTAAGCGTTTCATTCACTCTTAATGTCAGCACATGGGGACCAAGCTTCCAAGATATCAGGGTGACCGACCACACCCAAGCTACCCCACAACCTCAGTCATTCATGCTTCTCTCACATGCAAAATTCATTCATTCCCTGTGGAGGTCTTCCCCAAATCTTACCCCATTGTAACATCAGCTAGAACTCGATAACTCCTTCATTGTCTAAACCAGACCTGGGGAAAGATGAAACTCCAAGAGTGATTCTTTGGGAACAGTCCTTCAAATGCAGTTCCTCTCAATCTGAAGTAGCCCACACACTCAATGTACACGAATGGGTCATATAGGTGATATTTTCTACAATTCCTCCAACCAAAAAGGGATGAAAGAGGAGACAAGCAGGAGTCTGTAGTTTGTAGCAATTCTTAATCCTAGCAGGATACAGTTAAGAGTTACAGCCTAGGAACACTCTCCAGGACTTCTGGATGTACTCTCTCTATTTTGACTCTGTAAGACATGTTCCACTTCCATGAAAATGTGCAGCTGGGGCATTTCCTCAGCCTATTTTCTGTCAAAAGAAGTTTTGAGATCCAAAGCCCTCCTTATAATTGATTCTGTTTTTATTCCTTTCCATCCAAATTGAAGGTATTTTTGCCAATACAATTTTGTGAAACCTTCACAGGTCTCCTGTTCATCTAACTGGGATTTGTGCCATCAGACAAAAGCCACTTCAGAAATCTCTGAGATTAGCCCTTCTCTATGTTAGGCTTTTGCCAAGAAATCAGAGTCAACATACTTCAGCTTCTTAGGAACCTTGTTTCATTGAACAGTTTTCTGAGGTCCTGCCTTAGATATTTTTGAAGTTGTAACAGGTTTTTCTTTTACATCCATGTATTAAAGTTCTTTTTTTTTTTCTTATAGAACTTTGGATTTGATCCGTGTCTGGGAGCCACTTCTTAACTCTGGAATCACCTGCTATCTGGAGGGATAGGAGTTTCCAACTATCAATTCTCATCTCCTATTGGGTTCAAATTTTTTCCCATGGCCTTTATCTCTACTTTCACTTAAGAAGCAGAGAGCAGTTTGGCCCCTTTAACATTCTGCCAAGAATTCTCCAGAGTTAAATTACCTATTTCATTAGGTACATTTTCCTAGTTTCCATTTTACAACAAGAGGACTGCTTGTTGTAACTGTATGTTGTAACTGTAACTAAACTTTTTGCCACTGTATGACAAGAATCTCCTTCACTCTATATTCTAATAACATTCCCCCATTTTCTCAGTAGCATTCACAAAAGCCATCATATAATATTAATGTGTTTAATATTCTGCAGGATTTCACTGAAAATCCTGATAGTTTCTACTCACTCTTCAATCCAAATCCATGCCCAAAATTTTAGGGTTTTGTCACCACTGCACCCACTTACAGAACAAAAGCCTCACATTCCAAATTTGCTCCAAAACTTAGTGGTTTAAGACAAAAACAAATATTTACTATTTTGCATGGGTTTTGGAGATCAGGAATTCGGAAGAGGTTAGGGTAGGTAGTTCTGACCTGGGTTGCAGAAGCTGAATTTGCAGTCAGGGTGTTGGCAGGGGACTGAAATCACCCCATAGCCTGACTATGGGAGATCCACTTGCACGGTCACTCTCTCACATGACCTGAAGTGTGGTGGGCTGTTGGGTGACCATTGGTCCTAAGGCAGCTTGCATGTCATTATATCATGCAAGCTGGCTTCCTCTAGAGCAACTGATCCCAGAGAGCAAAGAGCAAGCCTCAGTGTATGTATGCATGTATGTATGTATGTATGTATGTATGTATGTTTTCAGGATAAGGTTTCACCATGTAGTTCAGACTCATAATGATCCTCCTGTCTTAGCCTCCCCACCACTGGGATTATAGGTGTGCACTACTATACCTGGTTTCAGTGGTCAGCATGGCATGTGTAGGGTTCTGAGGGCAGCACAGCATACAGTACCAGGTAATCAAACTCAGGATTTTAAGCTTAGCAGGCAAGTACCTGGACCGCTGAGCTATCTCACCAGCCCTATCAATGATGTTTATAGTCCTAAAACACACATACCTCCATTTTTCAAAAGGTCCTAGTTGTTACATACTCAACTTTGCAGAATCTAGGAGGGCACTATACAGGAGCATGAAAGCCAGGGGATGAGTATCGCTGGGGACAATCTCAGAAGCTGGTATTTTTTCTGATTATTATTTTTTACATGTTAAATTTTATTTCTCTTTGATACTTCAATATGTTTCAAACATCTAGGAATTCCTTTTCCTAAACATAGGAACGTTATCTGTTTCTGTTTACTTGCATTGTCTTCCCTGTGGAAACACCCTTCCATATCCTTTCATCCTTCTGCTTCACATGGGCTGGTTGCTTTCCAACTTTGATGCACAGTTGTCCCCTGTAGGACTTCATTTCTTCCTTATTTTGTACTGAAACTCTTGTTTTTTGGATTTCACCTCTTTCTCATCAGCGGTCTTCTTCATTCAGCAAATAAGATTCTAGAGTTTGAAAAACACTACACGTGGGATTAGATTTTTGAGTACTGAACATTTGAAAATGTCTATATTTAACCTTCACTTAGTTCTCAACTAGCCACTTATACTTACTATGGAAAGATCTAAAAGGATGGCTTTGAGTTGTTGCATCTGTTAGAGTTTGTCAACTAAACTTGTGTACTCCTTTAGAGGGAATCCAGAAGCATGCAGGCTTTATTTTTTTTATTGGTAGATCCTCAGTTTTCACTATGCAGGCATCTTTTTTTTTTTTTTTTTTTTTTTTTTTTTTTTTTTTTTTTTTTTTTTTTTTTTTTTTTTTTTTTTTTTTTTTTTTTTTTTTTTTTTTTTTTTTTTTTTTTTTTTTTTTTTTTTTTTTTTTTTTTTTTTTTTTTTTTTTTTTTTTTTTTTTTTTTTTTTTTTTTTTTTTTTTTTGGTGGTACCAGGGATTGAATTCAGGACCTTGTGCTTGCCAGGCAAGCACTTATTCCACTGAGCTAGCTCCCTGGCCCCCTGTGCAGAAATTGTTTGCCAAGGACCATTATACAAAGAATCCCTGATTTCCTCCCAGTGGCATATGCCCCCTGGGATTGAGGCTGAGACAGAGGAAGGACTTTGGACTTTATAGTCCAAGATCATCATGCAGATCTTGAAACACACTATTCATATTGCCAACTTTGCTCCAGCTGAGTCTTGTGCCCCCAATTTCCAGTTCAATTTCTCTGGAAAGCAGCAACAGTTCCTGGCATTATTCAAGGGGAGTGAGCAGAAAGTGCAGTTACCTGGATCTTAAGAGTGGATGATGTTGGTGCAAGAGTTTGCCATAGAGCCTTTCAAAGCATGCCTGTAATCCTTACATTCAGGAGGCTGAACCAAGAGGATTGTTCTCAGTTTGAGGTCAGCCTGGGCTACATAGTAAGTTTAAGGCCAGCTTGACCTAGCAAGACAGACAAACAAACAAGCAGGCAAGCAAAGAAATCATTTTTTTTAACCATCACTCAACCCCTCTCTGTATTCATTGGTAACCTACCATCTTGTGAGATGAAGGGGTTGCCCTTTTCTGCTGTATGACCCCCTTCCAATTTATAGAAGTGTTTTAGATTCTGTTTTTCCATCTTCATTGCTATTCTTTGCCCTAACATTTTTTTCTAAGTTGATGTTTAAGAAGAGAAAAAAAGGTAAGCATATTTGATCATTCACCCATGACCAAACTGTAAGTCCAGATAGACAATTTTAATTTGTGAAACAAAAATGTGATGCAAAACCTCAAAACAAGATTAACTCAGCCTATGGCTACTGAAGATAAGGCCCAGGAGCCTAACAGTGTTGCCCAAAGGAAGCATACCCTTTCCCAGCTCCAGGCTGGGAAGATGAGTCTTCACTCCTTAACCAAACAGGAAAACTACATCCCTTCCACACACTAGCCCACATCCCAGCATCCGTAGCAGTGCTGCTGGCTCAGATTCCATGGCCAAAGGAAGCATATGGTTTCCATGAAGTGATGAATCACTTTCCACCTTCAAGTAGGTTTCCAGCTGCGGTTCACTTTCTCCTTCTGGTTCCCTTTCTTTCAGACAAAATGTTAGAACTATTGCTACCATTTATGACACTTTTTCTAGTTATCAGCTTCCTGTTGTTAGTGGTCAGTGCTGCTTTTTTTGTTTATCTCAAAGCAATTGTTAGGTTGTACACTTCATCTGTCATGGAGCAAAGTGACCTATTGGCATTTGGTTCCTTGACCTCTTAATGCATATTGTGGTACATGGGAAGCAGGAAATCCTACTAAAGGAAATTCTTGGGAGTCTAAAAAACTCTTTATGCATGTCTCCTAGAGCTGGATCCACAAGACAGGTCGCATCTGAGAGTTTTAGCTCCCTGTTTAGTCCTTTTGTAGATGACACAGCACATCAAAAAGTACAATGCAGTCTGACAAATGCTTGGTCAGATTTGAAGTCGTACATCTTGATACATGGCTTGGGAGCGTTAGCAACCTTTCCTAATTCCCTCCTTTCTCCAAGGAGGGCTCCTGAGAAATGTACATTACGGGTGCCCTGGGGATTTTATCATAAGACTTCACCCCAAGAGATTATGAGAGCTGAGGCAGTTGTGCTTTCAACCAGCACTCTAGGAGATTTTAGTTAAAAAGCAGTGCCTTGAAGAAATATCTCTAAAGTAGAAGGGGTAGAACAGTGCAATAATTCTTTTTAAATTTTTTTTAAAGAGAGCACCAAATAGTATTAAAACAAAAAATTATAAGTGATATAGAATTTCACTTTACAAAGTAATATGAATTTCACATTTCCATATGTTGTAAATGCATAGTGTTGTATTCTAAACATTTATTCATATTACTAGACATATGCATGCAAAGTAGGAAGAAAAAAAGAAAGAAATACATAAGAAATTAAGATGAGAAGAACTATCAACAACTGAAAAAAAAAAAGACAAAACAATTGAAGCATTATCTGCTTCTTTCCATAGACCAGAAGAAATGCACAGTACAGTTGTCCAAACCATCCTGGTTACATAAATAGATAAATCTATTTCCCCCACTCTTTCTCCTGTCCTTCTCCTCAATTCAGTAACTCTTTTCAATAAATTCATTCTCTTTCTAGAGCCTCTATTGTATCCTTCAGATAATAATTCTTAAAGAGTAAAAAAT
Source organism: Ctenomys sociabilis (assembly GCA_004027165.1). NCBI lineage: Eukaryota > Metazoa > Chordata > Mammalia > Rodentia > Ctenomyidae > Ctenomys > Ctenomys sociabilis. The sequence goes on along the minus strand of PVKA01006625.1, from coordinate 18,466 downwards.
TTTGTATCCTTGGGTGCTGGTCCTGGATTCAGCTAAACTGCTGCTCTCATCAGTAGGAAAGCATATAATTTATCGTCCATATTAGGGCACATATCAGAGTACAAGAGGGAGCTGTAAATGATTGTATCAAGACAAGAGCATAAATTAAGACTGTTCGGACAAACCGGTCACCCTACTCATTAGTCAAATGGGAGATGGGAACAGACAACTTCAAGCTCCCCTTCCAATTTATGATCCCATAATTCACAGCAGTTGGAACAAGTGCAAGATATGTTCTCATTCCAGGAGAAACAGGACAGAGTTACTGAGGCATTGTCTATACTCAGGGAAGCTGAAATGGGGAGCACACAGCCCAGAAGCTGGGAGCTGCAGACATGTAATGCTGGCAGGTTAGGAGAAAAGGAAACAGGAGGGTGTGGTCCTCTTAGGAAAAAGTGCCAAAGAAGCATAATTGGAGGGGCAGGTCACAACCAGGATTTGTCAGAGGCAGGTGCTTATGCCATCAATAGCCCAAGGATAGACATGGACAAGGTCTGTAAACATTCACACACACACTGCTGGTCTGTATTCCAATGCGGTACTCCAAGATATTTATATATACTTCTGTATTATTTTCCAATATACTACACAAAGAATACATGTAGAATCACAATGGGACTTTTTCTGTCATGTAGAATGATAAGGGAAAATAATATTTAAGTTAACTTAACTTACTGGTTAATTAAATACAAAATGACACCACACACTACCAAATTTCTAAAATTCAAAGTGTAATAAATACCCAAAACAAAACAAATTAACAACCCCTCCCCCACGAGCATGGTATCCTTCATGTCTTAGAAAACTTTTCCATGCTCTGCGTTGTCATAATAAACCTCATGCCATGCTGTCGCTGGGAAACATCAGCCTCAACAAATCTGAGGTATGAACAAATTTTGATTCATACAGAGGAGTTATATTTAGTGCAGTTCACTACTATGTGTGTTGTACTGGTTATCAAGTAGGTAGTAGTGAAGTCTTCAGGGTGAGATATTGGGACCCAGTGAGAGGGAGTCCAGGGTATTTCCAGCACCAACACAGCACTTGGTAATTTAGGGGCCCAGACAGCCTTGTTTGTAAGGCTTCAGACATCAGGAGAGTTAACAGAGATGTGGAGAGAAGGCAAAGCGAAGGAAAGAAGGGTGAAACATGGAGAACAGGAGTGGAGGGAAGAAGGAAAAGGAGAGAATAGGATCAGAGGGAGGGAGACAGAGACAGAGACAGAGGCAGTGGATGTGCATGATGTTAGATATGCATGCATGCACACACTAGTGTGTTTCCGGAGGAAAGAAATCTAAACCCAAAGTTGGAAATTTTAGTGAAAACCTTTAAAAATCTTGCATGGAAACATAGGAAATGGAATGGCTCACATAGCTGCTGGAGCTTTTTGCTGAGCACAGTCCAGTTCATTTCACATAGATTTAAGTTCTTGCTGTTTGGAAGGAAATTGCTCACTGCAGCTGTGCTTTAGGGGTGTCATCAGAAAGGCTGGCATTGATAGAAAGCATCTCACCTCTGCTCTAGGATGAAGCCAGCGGACTGAGAACAGCTCTGTTCCCAACACCGTGACAGTATCATCTGTTTTTCAGAGTCCATGCCCTGCGTGTGTCTGAGATGTGCACATGCTTAACCCAGGATGAGAATTCTCCTGGCTGCAAAATGGTTTTGCTACTGACTGATTCTTACCTTTGGCCAAGAATGACTGCACAGAAATGTGAAATTACCATTACTTCGCTAGGAATCACGTTTCAGAGAGCTTTGTAGAGAGTATCTGTCGCTGAGGGAAAGCTGAAGGAGAAGGAAGCCAAGAGATAGTCATTTGGCTCAGCAGGGCATGCAGGTGATGTGGCCAGAAAGGCCAGCATGAGGCTGAAGTCTCCAGGAAGAGCATGAGGGAAATGGTCAGTACTTCTTTAGCTGAGAATGCGCACTTCTCATCACTGATGGGAATATGGGCTTAAAGGAGGAGGCCCAGGGACAGCCCAAGGGGCAATCAAGGGGATGGAAGACTTGGCAGATGGGAAACTTTGCAGTCTTCAGTCCAGAATGGCAGAGGCTGAATAAATCTCTGAAATAAAGGTGAGGTTGAAGTGTGTGGGCTTGAGACCGCTGGATAGAAATCCTTGGAGCTTCAGAAAGGTCATTGTAAGAAAGCAGAAATAAAGCATAGGTTTTTATAATGAAGAGTAAACTTAGAAAATTTGTAAATGAGCTAGTTAAATAGCGTTAGAGATGATACATGCTAAAACCACACGTGTGGTAAGAAAGGTGCAGACAAATCTGCATACATCACACTAGACTCTCCGTATCTACTTGCTTCCCTTGCTGTAGGGAATTGTTTGTCCCAGAGCTCTACTTCCTAGCCAACCTGCCTCTGTTCTCTCCTCCCAGACCCCATGGCCAGCTGGGTTGAATAAGGCTGTTGACTGTAATCTGATTGTTATTTCTTTTTATTCTATTCAACTTGCATGACTCTACCAGACCATTCTCCCTCGGGTTCTAGTTTATGCCACTTGATTGTCTTAGTCACTTCCCTTGTGCCTAGAACAAAATGTCTCATACCTATAACTTAAGGGAGAGAGGTTGATCATGGCTCATGTTTCTGTCCAAGGTCAACCAGCTGCACAAAAGAAATAGCTCATCAGAAGGATGCGGTGGAGGAGAAGCTGTTCACATCATGGCAGTGAGGAAGCAGTGAGTGAAGGCAGGGATGGGCAGGAAGACGCCCTCTTATAGTTCAGGCTGCCTGCACCCATTGTCTTTTGACCAGGCCCTTCTTTCAAGAGCAAGTCAGGCACCATGCTCCATGATCCCTCTCTTCTGAAAGCCCCACCTATAATCCCATGGGGCTTTTGGAACATCTAGCATATATCCTACCCAAGAAGAAGAAAGAATTATCCTTCATACAATCCCATGACAAAGAATATATGAGAAGAATATGTTTAGTAGGACAGTCAGGAAACACCCTTGCATGGCATTGGTCCTTTAGAACATACACTGTGTGCCAGGTACTCTGCTAATGCTTTCCATGTATTGCAGCACTTAATTCTCATAAGTCATTGAAGCATCAACTGTTCTTAATTATTTTACAGAAGAAATTGAGTTGAAAGAGATTTACCAGCACCAGAGCTTTATGACCTCAGTCTCTTACCTCCCAACACTACCCCATTTCAATGCCTATCATGACTCCTAATAATACCCACTTTATTGTTGAATTTTTCCCTGATTGTGAAGTTTGCAACGGCAGAAACTTCGAGTCATTCATCAGTGTATATTTTCTTTCTGTAGTTTCAATAGACCAACTGTCTACATGGTTCTAGATGGAATGCGTGGCTGTCAGTGTGTCCTCAAGGACTTTTATCTACCTTTCCTAGGGTGCTCCATACTTTATAGAACACCTCCAATCCTTTGTTTCCAGCTTTAGGGCAAATTTGATAAATCCTTAGAGAACATGGGAACCCCACAGATGCAGAAACCAAGTGTCACGCCAGAGAAGTCAAAGTAAGCAGCAAATTTGCTGTACATCTCAGATCAGAGCCAACACTATGCTCCACTCCTGTTGCTAGGCAGCATTGGTTCAGATTCTGAACTCTGCTGAAATTCTCAAATAGACCGCTTGTGCTGGTTTTTGCAATTTTAGCTTTGATGGAAGGTGGAGCTGAACTGGAGTGAAGCAATTCTTCACTGATACTCAGAGATACGCTGTCATTTTCCCCACTGTAATTGGAAGGAGATGTGGTTAGAGGAGCAGGTAGTGTGGAATGTGGTACAGGAGGAGGTAGTCTGATGAGGAAGAGGAGCCCAAGTGAGTCTGCCAGAGCCTCAGCTCAGAGCCACCATCCTGAATCTTTCCCAGTCTGTTTGGCTGGCTCTATTTTTCCTGAATAATAATAATCATGATATGTGTTTGTTTTGACATTTAGAATGTTCAAGTTAATGCTGTACATGAATCTGAGCCTTATAACAACTGTATAATGATATAAGTTTGTCTAGAAAGAGACCTGGCCCATTGCAGGCTCATTGACTGCACAGGCCCAGTGCAAAGCCTCTGAGGAAGCCCTCCTTTCTGGTGCTGGTCCCAAGGTGCTGGTCTCCTCACAGTGTCCCTCACTGTTTAGATTACTCACACTGTATCACTGTTTCCACTCAGGATTTCCACCCATCTCTATCCTTAGTTCAGCCCCACTTTCTCTAAGAAATCTCCCCTAAAAGCCCTGACATTTTTCCAGTCCTGATAGTTTTAGACCACTCAGATGGCCCCACTTCATGGTAGACTGATCAATATTACTAGAGTATTTGCATATGTTCTTGTCTGCCTCTACAGCAAGTGGGTATACTCTACATCTGTTTACTCTCAGGGTGGTCACTGTCAGAACTAGATGGTGGCTAATACTTTCTTAAGGTTATGCTAAGGAGGCAAGCTAGCACACATCAAATGCAAAGACTTGGGCTGGTGTAGCAAGACCTAGCTGTCCTCAAAGACCAGTCCCCGATTTCTATTTTATGGGTAAACCAGACCCTCAGATCTAAGATTTTGAATTTCATTAATTGTCTGTAAGGGGGCTGGCTAGGTAGCTCAGTGGTCTAAAGTGCCTGCTTAGGCAAGCTTAGGCAGGGGCAGAGGACCACGGTTTGATCCTTGGCACCACATGCCATGCCAGCCCTGCTCTCAGGGTAGGCTGAGTTGGCAAAAATATTTCTAAGAAAAATCCCATTTCTCATTAATATTTGGAGAGTGATTGATTTTTTGACAGACAGTTCAAGGAAGACTTGCGGGGTGATGGCAAAGGGAGGGAGAGACTTCATAAGATGCCTGCTGAGCGTTCACACAGTGGGTGACTCTACTGGAGAGGAACGAGGAGAGCTGATTAGGGCTCAGGTGAATACTAATGAATCACCAAGCCTCCCTGGAAAGGCCATGCTTATAGTAGTCCTGGCTTGCCAACGCTAAAGCAGAATTTTAAAAACAAATCATTCAAATGTTTCCAAATCAGCTGAAATCCTTTAAAAATCATGTCAAAGATAGCACCCTATAATGTATTACATCTAGAGTGTGCTTATAAATAGTGCACAAATGTCACATTTCAAAACTATTAATCCACTGCTGCAGTCTCTCATTTATTTATTCTTTTAGTGGTTTTTTCTTGTAGCATTTTCTTTGTTCCAGGTGCTGTTCAAAGATTTGAGATAAAATTTTAGAAGGTGATATTATTATGCAACATCAAATGCTGTTCTAGTAGGTTGTAGTTATGTGATGAGCAGAAAATTGTATTTCCCCTTTTACAAGAGAAGAAATAAATATTTTCAGGAAATTTAGCAAATTTTCTATTTCAAATACTACATAACAAGCCAATAAATAGTAGTGTGAATTTTCCCCCTTTTGTTTCAAACCTTTATAACAGTCCCCAAAGATTTATAATTTGTCATGTAAGTAGGTAGGTCTAAGTGCAATACCCACATGTGGTGCATCAGCTCAGAAAAAGATCAAGTCCTTGAACTCAGATCTGCACATCTTTAGAGTTCAAGATTCTATATGAGCTAACTCCATTGCTCCCCACCGAGTTGTGAGGGACAAGGTTATCATTGCATTCCAAACTTAATGTGAATAAGTAATATTCTGTAGAGACAAAGGACACTTTCTTAGCACCAACAAAGCTAGTATTGAGTCAAGAATATTCCTAAAGAACATGGTAGAAGCTCAACTCTAGAGTCCTGGGTAGTTCATTATAAACTGCATGCATTAAATTTATTCCTCCCTCATATGTAATTGATGCATTTATTTCTTTCCCTCCAGCTCCCTGATCTAAAACAAACATCTATTACTGATACAGAGGAACAAATGGGAGTCATATTCAATTTAATAATTATGTTCTGCTCTGCAAATGACAGCCAGAGTTAACCTTTGAAAACAGAAACAACAACATATCTCCAAAAACAAAACAAAACTCAAAAACCAATTAAAAAATACCCAGCTCTGGCCCTTCTGTGAGGGAAATGATGGAACCCTCTCGTCAGAGAGTGAACATTTTGATGGACAAGTGGGCTTTGTCCTCTTCATTTCCTGAATACTGGCTCTAAGAAACCAAATATAGTTACCAGAGTTTGGCTGACTCCAGGCTCTATTTTCATCACTGTAGGTGAAAGCCAAGAGTGAAGGAATGGCTTTGCATTCACAGACAGTGACTTATCACAGAACTATGTAGTGTGATAGCTTCAAATGCGGTGCACTTGATTGATTTGTTCTCTCTCTGCCTTCCAGAATTCATGTATAAATGTTTTGGAAGATTGCTGATGTCACATTGATGAATCTCATCAAGTGTTCTTTTTGAGAATAAATAGCCGGTCAACTTCTGCCTTGTTGTTACTCATCTTTTCTGTTGGCCTGGTGTGGAATAAGTGGGAAGCCTTTCTCTTCAACCCCTCCCCCATACATGCTGGTTTAGAATTTTCTGCTTTCCGGCCTATTAGAGAAGGACCTGCTTAGTTGGTGATAGACTTAATTTTTCAAAATCTTAAGTATCCATTAACTTTCTTCAAATACAGTAAATTCTGCTAAGAAAATATCAAGACTGGGAGTAATACACACTCAAAACAATTGGCTGGTTGTGACCCCCTCTCTGAGGTGAACTCTCCCTAAGCCACAAGGAGTTGGATATCCTGCTCCTAAAAGTAAAGAGACATTACAGTAACTCAGAGAAGATTGCTAACAATCTTGAGAGCTCACTTAATCAACAGTCAGAAGGCAATGTGTCTGAAGCAGAAGGCAATTCTAGTCCCGTCTCTGATATTTGCCAACACCATAACCTTAAACAAGTTGCTTACATTTTTGAAACTTCCATGTCTTACCTTCATAAGACAAGAACAAATTAGTACTTAGTTTATTGCATCATTTTGAGAATCAAATGATCACAGCATATAAAGTGGCTTTTTTTTCATAGGGTTTGGCATGTAGAACACACTCAATAACTGCTCTTATTGTTGCTCCCATAATTTTTAGAGGAATGTAAAATCTTCTAGTGGGAAAGATTATTGGCATAGGAACTTGTACTTAGATCACTTGCTAGGTGGTAGCTTCCCCACCAGTGATTTCATGTATGACTTCTTAGTCTATAGTGCTATTTAAATGGTAGGAGAGTCACACACATCCCCATTTTCCACTAAGTTTAAGAAATAAAAATTGAAAGTCAAAGTTTGATGAAGAGTGTTTCCATTTAATTTATAGAGTAGGCTTTTATAGGTTTTTCTCAAAATGCTTGAGGCGGAATTGAAGAAAAGCTAATAGGAACATTTTCTGAGGAAAAATGTTCAATAAGTTTTGCTAGAAGAGATTGGATCATCTTTCTCTTTCAAAAAGCTTTTTGTGAGGAGCTACAGATGAGCCACAAAGCAATGAGATCCATCACCCTGGCAGGACGGTTTTCTGAGTGCCCTGGAGCACTAACAGTGTCCCCAAATGGCAATCTTTACTTATCTGAGACAATTTCACAGAAAAGAGGAGAAGTAGTCACTCTTCTTCTCAGTCTGTTTTAAACTCTCAATTTTTAAGAAAAGGTTAGCGAACCAACCCTATCTTTTTTGGTGATGATCGCTTTCCCTGGCTTATCAATATCCTCCTTACTTTTATGCAACATATACGCACTCAGTACGGCTAGTTCCAAGCACATTCACCACTTGGTACCATCACATATGATTGTTTTCATCAATTGACACAATTTACAATTATACTTACAACTTATCAATTGTATAGTCCTAGACTGGGATTTTTCTATCTTCGTGTCATATACTAGAGTCATAGAAAGATTTAGCAGGAGAATTTAGGCACTATATCATACCTCCCAAGAACCAACTTTTATTGAGTTCTCCCTATGTGCAGGCATGGTGTTAAGCGACCTGCATGATATATACAATAATTCTGTGAGGTAATCCTATTAATGTATCCATTTTAAAAATGAGAAAACTAAGGTTAAAAGGGATGGAGTACTCATATAATGTCCTCTAGTTAATAGGACTGAACCTTAAACAAAAGGGAGACCAAGCCTAAACCTGCAACCTAAACCTACACTGTGAACCACATGGTCCTTTTTAGGCGAGGGCCAGGACTCCTACAGGAACGATGTGAGTTTGTCCAGAGCCATCTGGCTAGTGCCTGGCAACCAGGTGTGGAGCCCCGTTACCTGGGCTCTCGGGCTTGTATTCTTTTCCCTGTGTACCTCTGTCTGCCTCCTACTCTTTTTTTCTGCTTTTATTTCCTTCCATGTTTCAAAACTCAGAGTAATGCCTTTGTCTAATTAAAAAATAAGCTTTTATGTGAACTACTTTTACATGTTCCTGTTTTTCATTCCTACTCCTCTAGTCATATTCTCTTGGGACAATCTAAGTTTTCTGAGGATTTAGGTTCAGAAAGTTCACTTTGAATCCATGAGAATTATTCTGGACTTTCAAATAAAGGCTCTGAGGCACCACATTCCCCTGAAATTAAAGAACCATTCAGTCTGTCTGCTTAGTCCTTAGACCTTTGTCCATTTGTAAAGCAGAAGAGAACTAACGTGTATGCCCTTCCTCCATAGTAAACCCACATGAAGAAAACTGTCATATAAGGAATGTACACAAATTCAAGTTAAATTTTGTTTAGCCTATTTTCAGGCTGTTCCATATAGATATGTCTCTATAGAACCTTAACCAAATGGTCTTGTGTGTTTTACATACCTATTCAATATCTCATACTGTCTTGTCACATCAAAATGTTTGCTTGGATCCTAAGAGGAAAGTGACTGATAAAACCAGATCTTCCCATGTGGCACTGTTTATTTACTTACTAAGAGAGGTGATAATTATCCCCATAATATAGTTAATTGCTCCAGGCACCTGATATATTCTATATCTTAGATAAGGTTAATTTTATTCTTTTGTGAGCTGAACCTGGTGTTCAGGAAAAGCTGCCAGACATAATTTAGTTCTCCTACTTGCCTTCTAAATATTAGCTCTATTGAAAAACAATTAAATAGATTATATAAATCACAGTCATTGCATCCAGTTTAAAGGTTAATCCTGTCATTATGTAGACAATTACTTTGAATTCATTTCCAACCACTAATTTTCAAAAAAGCCAAGGTTATTTTTTTCAAAAAATAACAAGGTTGCAGTACCTTGTTATTGAGGTGACTGCATACACGGGTGTGATAATATTCAGAAGCAACAAATCTCAAGGCTTTGAGAATGACAGCAGCTTTGAGCACTGGTGGGCCCAATGAATCATAGGATTAGAGATACAGTTTCACAAGAATTTTTTTCTTTTTTTTTTGGAAGAACCAGGGATTGAACTCAGGCCCTTGCACTTGCCCGGCAAGCACTTATTCTACTAAGCCATCTCCCCGATCCCTTTCACAAGAATTAAAAAAAGAATAAGTTTCACTGAATGCTATGGTTGGGATGAATATCTCCTAGAGATCCACAGGTAAAGCCATGGTCCCCAGGTTAGCACTACTGGGAGGTGCTGTGGACATTCAAGAGATGGTTCCTTTAAAGAAAGAGAGAGAGAGACAGAGAGAGAGAGAGAGAGAGAGAGAGAGAGAGAGAGAGAGAGAGATAGTGCCTTAAAAAAATGGTACCTCATGGGAACACCCTTAAGCCACTGACCGTTACCTCCCCAGTGGAAATTTGGATCCCAGGCTCTACCTGGCTTTCCTGCTTCCTGGCTGGAGATACGAATACTTACTGTAACAGATACTTTTACTATAATGTGGCACCTTCATCAGAAACTCAAACTAATGGGGTTACCCAATTTTGGGCTTCTACATTATGCACTAAAAATCCCATTCTCTTTATAAAGTTACTTTCCCCAGACATTTCACTGTAGTGATGCAAAGCTGACCAAACACTAATGTGTCCTCTTCTGTGTGTCACTTCTGTGGAGACAAGCCAAGTATGGTTTGGCTTCAGGGACTCTGAAGTTGTCATACTGCTTCAAACCGAGAACTTCACTCAATTTCCAAAATTACAGGCCAGGAGAGATCATAATAGGCATTTTGTGGCTTTCACTCTCCAATGCTACACTCTGTGCTTGAGCACACCCTCTAACTAACCATCTCCACCTTCTCCCAGGGAGAGCTAAGCAGTCACGTAACTCTTCTGGACTGATGACAGATTCCTCCTCACAAGCTGGCCTTGTGAGTCCTATTCATTGATTTATCACTTTAGTTAAAGGTAGAATTTATTCAGTTTTTGTAAGCCTTTCTTAAGAAATAGAATATAGAAATATAAACCTAAAATTAGATGCAAATTTTATGTGTATTTAGAATGGAAAAGGAATCACAAATTTTAAAAAGCTAATATTATAAACCTCCAAAATAACAATATTTTGGTTTTCAACTTCTTGAAAAATATTTATGCTACATTTTAAAAGAAATTGTAATAGCTCAGCCAACTGACAGGGGACAGGGGTTTCATCCCTGGTACCACATGCTGCCCCAGTCCTGCCCCCAGGTGCGATGAGCCAGCTACTGAGCCTGGGGGTGGTGGTGCAAGCCTGTAATCCCAGCGCTGGAGAGGCTGAAAACAGGAGGATCACTATGAGTCAGAGCTGAATAGTGAGACCCTATACCAAATAAATTTTAAAAAATTGCCTACTACTCTTTAATCACTTCTTCATATGATAAATTAAAAAATAATTTTCTATAGACAGATAAGAAGAAAATTCATTAGCACAGATAATTATAATATATTAGGAAGAAAACAGGCTTTTTTAAACATAGATAATCAGAATATATTTCTTATTATGGATAATTGCGTTGGATAAAAGATACAGCTTCACACTAAGCTTACTGTATTTAGCACAGATTCAGATTTGGGCCCTACAAATTTCAGGATTCTGATAAATTCTATTTTATATCTTTCTCACTAAAAAAAATAGATTTAAAGAGAGTTTACAGTTGTATGATTAAACATATTCCTGACAAGAGACAGCTTTAATTTTGACTAGTACAAAACTAGTACGCTAGTTGATTTCAAGTGGCGATTAGAACTTTCCTAGATTATCTTGGCTTGGAACATTTCCAAGCTTCTCTCTTCTCCACGCAACAGATACTGTGTTTTGCTGCCTTTCACAGAAAACTTGTTCATATCTTAATGAAACCTCTGGGCCCATTAAGATGCCGGGTGAATCAGCACAATCTGTGTTAGGTAGATTCTTGGAAATCATTACACAGGGTTGATTATGCATGGAAATTGTTAAAAACTTCAAAAATATGTTCCATTAAACAGGACTAAATGCAGCTCTGGTTCAAACTCCCTGTGGCTGTATCTTCAAAGACCCATGGAGAGTTCATGGCTACCTGGTAAATGTGGAAGGAGGAAGAGAAGCTGCCCAGCACCCCATCTTGCTAACCATGTGCTGGTATTAATATGCTGCTGTGCCCATCCTAGGCCCTTGGCAGAGGTTCTCTAGGAATGAGAGGTCCTCCTCCTTTACCTTCACCATGTATCTGCCTCTGAGGGCCAGTGGTTTCCAGGGCTTTGCTGTCGTCTGTTTCCTGCTGGCATTTTGTCTTACTCACCAAATTTTTGGAACTGAATCATACCTCTGGCTGTTTGAACTCTTTTCTTCTTGATTTCTCTCTTGGATTACTTTCCCCATCCTGTCTGGGAACTTTTCTTTCTCTCAGGATGCAGAATATCACTCAAACCTTCACCTTCCCCAGAAGCAGATGCCTGCTACTTGCACCACAGAATGATTTAGGAATACCTACTGTTATGATTTGTGTCTAGGTGTCTCCCCAGAGCTCATGCAGTCCTGGAGAAGCTTCTGGATTCATGAACCAATGCTGGGATTATGAGTGTGAGTGCCCTGGGGCAGATACTCTGCGTTACAAGAGGAGGAGAGTGAGGTTAGCTGCCAGGGCTGCTGCCACTCCCTTTCTTTGCTTTCTGCTCTTTGCCAACACCATGAAAGGTTGCTCTCTGCCATGTTCCACTTTGCCAGCTGAATATAGACTGAAACCTCCAGAAACTGTGAGCTGAATAAGCCTTTCCTTGCTTCATTTTGGGTGTTGGGTATTTTGTCCCAGCAAGGAGAGAAGAGCAACTGAGACACCTACCTTAGACAGGGTGACAAACAGGATGTGTGATTATAAGGTTCCTCTAGGGCTTTATCTCATAGAGGCCTGGCTGGAGTCCTCTGGTTTGGTCCCAGAATATTTCTCCAGAATATGTCATTCGGGTTCTCAAATATGGGGCATGTTATGGTTTGTGTATATGTGTTCTCCCAAAGCCCCGTGCAGTCTTGGGGTGGCTTCTGAAGTTTGTGATTGATCACTGTGGGAGCCATGCTGCACCCGTCCTGGGGCAGGTAATTTGCATTATACTGTAAGGAGGGAAGAGAGGAGAGCTAGTTGCTGACCTCTGCCTTGGAGCCAGCTCAGAGGACTGAAACCTCCAGTAATTGTGAACTAAATAAACCTTTTCTTCCCTAATTTGGAGTGTTGGGTATTTGTCCCAGCAATGAGAGGAGAGTGACTGCGACAGAGGGATAACAGAAGGGCTTGTTTAAGCCTGCTTCGTCCTCGCTGTCAGTTGTACTCAACCGAGAAGGCTGTTTCGCAAAGCCACCAAATTTACCCTGAATGGGCCTTCCCGGCCTCCTTAATAGGTATATCAGTTTCGTTTTTCATTACTCTAATAAAATTCCACAGGCTGTATTCTTTATAATGAAAAGACGTTTATTTACCTGACAGTTTCGACGGCTGACATTTGAGTAGCATGACACCAGCTCTTGCAAGGGCTTCCCTAACTGCATCATTTTATAGTGGATGGCAGCATGTGAGGAGGACAAATCATGGGGCAGGACACAAAGGTAGAGTCTTGCTCACTGCATAACAATTTCTCTTGCATGAACTTTCTCTACAAGACTGACATTAATGTCCCAGTGACCTAATTACCTTGTCTTAGGCTCCAACTCTTTGATATCCACCATTCTTCAAAATTGCCACACTGGGGACCAATTTTGCAAAACATCCAAACCATAGTAATAGGAGAGTAGGGAGATCTTTGAAAGGATATTCTCAAACATCCTATCATGTCTACTTCTTTGTCTGCAGATATAATTTCTTTCCTCCTTGAGGTTTTCTGTCCTCTGATTCATTTCTAGGCTTATCATCTAGAATTTCTGTTCTTTTTCATCTATGTATTTGGTACAGGGTCTCACTATGTAGCTTAGACTGCTAGCGATCCTCCTGTTTTCAGCCTCCCCTGCACTGGGATTATAGGTGTGTACCACTACCCTTAGATTTGTTCACAGGCCCAGCACGCCTCAGGGGCCAGGCCAGTACAGCATGCAGGGATGGCATTAAACTGTGGTCCCTGTGCTTGCCAAAGCAGGTGTTTAGTCCACTGAGCTATCTCACCAGCCCCTAGATTTTAATTGCATTGGAAGACAGCAGAGTACCAAAACCATAACAGATGTCAGATGGACCTGAAAACTGTAGTCTTTCATTTATTAGCTTTGTGTGGTTGGGTAAATTGCTCAGTATCTCTGCGGCCCAGCTTTCCTGTCAATATCATTGACACAGTAACATTGATAACAAGGGTGCATGATACATGCAAACTGCTTTTCTGTGTGGTAATGGGGATTTCACTTGGGTCTTTCCCGCTGAACTACATGCCCCACAGCCCCTTTTCACTTTTTATTTTCATACAGGGTATGACTAAGATGCTAACTTGCGAGCTTTCTACCTCACCCTCTGTGGATTTTATAAACAGTGGCTGGTGTTGAGTTGTTGATCGTGAAAAGGTGATCAGCGTGACGTGATGACAGGATTTCAGTGTTCTGATGCTGTGCTCAGTTCTTTCCCTTTCCGGGTAACATTCAGAGACAGACTCCTGCACCCCAGCACTGTCTACTCCTTGCCTGTTTTCATTCTTATGAGGAATATGATATCCATCTTTGGTCTTGTGACAGTGAGGATAGCAATGGACCAACCAGAACTCTCTACTCCTGGGGGTCTGGCATGCAGTCAGTGTCCTGTCAGTTCAACCCCATAGTATGTGGAATCTTCACCCATGGCACAGCTATTCACTGCCTTAGTCTTAAAAGTTGATCTTATTGTTAATGGGTGGCTGTGGCAGCCGGAACATCAGCACTGTCTGCTGGATGAGACAGCAGAACGTTCTGTACATCTCGTTTCACAGGAAATGTTCCATGGATTCAAATGCAAATGAGTACTGAGCCAGCCAGTGCTCATTTGCATTTGCTCTCAGTGAACCTGGTTTTTCCCTTTCACATTATGTGCATTTCTAATACTAAAATGATTCTGCCAAAGCAATTTCTTTTCTTTCCCACTCAGTCCACATTAATCTGCTTTTTCAAACTCTCTCCTTCCCAAATCCCCTTTTTTCACTGCATTGCTTCCCCTTACCCCTAGAGCCCCTGTCCTCCCTAGTGGTGGTCCTTCTAGCTGACCCACTCGGGCTTCTTTCTGTTGCTAGCTCACTAAATGGCTCTCTTCTACCCTGGAGCATTTACAGCTGCTACCATGCTTTGCTCCTTGCCTTGACCTCTTGTTCTGGTTCTACTAAAAGCAGGCAGCCAATTGTGGACTGGTGTGGAGGACCAGGAAAACCGGATTGCCCTGAATCAGACCCCAGACCTTTAGGGCTCAAGGTTTTGGTAAAGCAAATTTCATTCAACATATACGTTTGACCCCTGAACAACATGGGTTTGAACTGTGCAGGTCCACTTATATGTGGATTGTATTTGTAAAGAATTATAGCAATTGAAAAGCCTTACAGATAAACCATGCAGCCTAAATATATGAAATTTTAAAGAAAAATGTATGTTATGAATGGATAAAATGTATTCACATAATTGTTCTATTTAATCATGTGAAACTATAAAATATATACAATTATTATATAAAGTCAAAATTCTTCAAAATTTATCCATATAAAGAGTTCTAGGTTGTATATAGTGCCATTTGAAGTCAACAGAAATATGCACAAATGTAAAAGTTGCAGTATTAAATTGTAACTACAGGGCTGGGGAAGTAGCCGAGTGGTGGAGTACTTACCTGGCTTACATAAGGTCCTGGGTTCAATCTTCAGTAGCACCAAGAAAGAAAACAAAAGTTAAATTGTAAGGGTATAAAATTAACTGCACTTCATCATATGTGCTTTATTTAGTCAGCTTTCTACTACTATGGAAAAATGCTTGAGATAATTTAAAAGGAAGAAAGTTTCATAGGTTTCAGTGGACAGTTGCTCATTCCAGTTGCTTTGGGCCTGGAAAGGCACAGACCATTATGGCAGGAAGAAGTGGCAGAGGTATGTTTACCTCATGGTAGTGAGAAACAAGCAGAAAACAGGGTGCTACCAAAGTCCCCAGTACTCCCTTTAGTGGTACACCCCAATGACCTTTCCATGAGATTCCATCTCTTAAAGCTTTTGCCACATTTCAAACCTGTTATGGTTTATAGCTCCATGGCCCCAAAACTTCATCAATAGTGGGTGGGGTTTTGGGTGGGGCTGCTGTGCTCACTGGTGGATCAGCCCATGGATGCACACATGGAAGAGGTTGACTCCTGGGGCACACGGCCTGGAAGGGTGCCTCTCCCTCCCTGGCTCCTCCCTTCACTCTCCACTTCTTGGGTGTCATCGGGTGAGCAGCCCTCCTTCCCCATACTCTTCTGCCATGTCATTTTTTACATGAATGAAACCAATCACGAAAAGACTGAGACATCTAAAACGTGATGCAAAATGAACCTCTTCTCCTTTAAGTTGAGTGTTGCTTATTTTGTCCCAAAAAGGAGAAAGGTGACTAAGAACACCAAAGGCTGAGGAACAAGTCTTCAATACATGGGCTTTAGGGGACATTTCATTTCCAAAGCACAATAGTGGACTGCTGTAATAATTTCATGTCCACCTCCTGTTGCTGTTGCTATGAGCTCAAACCACACAAGTGCCTCCTGAAAAGGCCCCATGACACAGATTCTATCCCCATGGCACTTCCTCTTCTCAGTAAATCACATGTAGCTGTAAAATGTGGTTCTTTCATTTTTTCACTTATGTAATACATACAAAATATGGGTTAGTAAACTTATATCCTTAGTAAAGCTTCTGGTCAACAGCAGGCCACTCATTAAGTTTTGAGGAGTTAAAAGTTATATATCAGTTTCTGACTGTATAGGGAACTGAGTTCTTAACCACTAAGTTTAAACTATATTGAGTATAGTGCATATGACAACCAGAATACAATGAATTTTCACAATAGGAGCACATATACCCAAACCAACAAATGAAACACGAGACTATTAATACAATCCCAGAGCTCTCTCCACATCCACTTCTAGACCTTACCATTACCCTCCTCTCCTAAGGGGATATACTATCCTGACTTCTAGACTGTGACTTTGCTCAGAATTGAGCTCAGCATCAATAGAATACTGTATAGTTCATTATTTCCCCTCCATTATTACTTCCATTGTCTGTGTTTCTGTTCATTTTCATCTCTGTAAACTATTCTGTTTTATGAATACATCAGAGTTTGTGTATTCATTCTGAAATAAATAGATTCTTTTAGTTGTTTTCTGCTGGGGCTAGGAATATAATTCAGTACATGTCTTTTGGTGAGTGTATAGACATATTTCTATTGGACATATACTTACAAATATCATACCTGCTTCATAAAATAGAATTCATGGCTTTTGATGAGCGCATTTTAATGATCAGGGGTATTTTGATGGAGTCTGAGGAACTTTATTATTGGATGACTTGTGGGACTATGGTTTTATGCTATGGATTGAATTGTGCCCACTCCCAATGCATAACTTCAGGCTCTAACACCAATATGACCATATTCTGAGATATTTGGAGCCTGTATTTTAGAAGATGACTAAGGTTAAATGAAGTCACAAATATGGGTCCTAATATGATAGTGAACTTATAAAAAGGGAGGAGAGCACGTTCCCTCTCCAGATGCATAGCCCTAGGAAAGTCCCAGTGAGCACGTTGTGAGAAGGTGTCCTTTTACCAGCCAGGAAGAGAGCCCTCATCAGACATCCACCTAGCTGGAGCTTGACCTAGGACTTCTAGTCCTCACAGCGATGAGGAAATGAATTTGTAATGTTTCAGCCACTAAGACTGTGAAGTTCTGTTTGTTAGCTTGAAAACCTGAAACACTTTGTTGTGCTATTTCTTTTAAATTGTGGTGAAAGACAAATGATGTAAAATTTACTATCTAGCACATTCATAGGCATATATTCATAATGTTCACAATCCATCCACCATCATCCATTCCTGTAACTCCTTTTATATTGGAAAATAGACTTTGTATCCACTAATCAATAACTCATGCTTCTCTTCTCCTAATTACCTATAAACCACTATTCTATTTTCTATTGCATGATTTTGACTGTTCTACTTCATTTGTGATTTTCTGATGACCTATTTCATTTAACACAATGTACTCAAAGTTTATTCATGGTATTTATTATGTCAGAATTTCCATTTTAGAGTGGAACAAAGCAGTGGATGCTATAAGCTACAACAGCTGTGAGTGACTCCAGTCCAAGTATCTGCCCCATCCCCTGGAGAGGGTGTTTGGCCAGACAGTATTTTAGGAAGAGGCCAACTGAATGTGGGCCTCAGAGCAGCTGCAAATTGACTTCATCTCAGGATTTACAGTGACTGAGTGAGAGACAACTATGGGAGACATTCAAGGTTGAAGGAGCTGAGGTCAGGTAGGAAAAAGATTGCTGCAGGCTGAACAGTTCAGGCTCCAATACCACAACCAGAGGCTAGGATGAGCCTCGACTTCTGTGGAGTTGAAAGCACTGGAATTGGCACTCCATCCCATTCCTTGTTCAGCCTGACTGGGGTGTTTCAACATTCCCCCTAAGTCTGTTGTGGGCTTGCAAGGACCATCCAGCACAATTCTGGACTCCACCTGCCTCCCTTGTCTACTAGTGTCAGTGAAAACATGCACTGGATTGGACACTTCTACAAACCTGTCAATCTCAGAAGATAACTATTGGCTTAAAATCACAAAGATACCCTTTTTTTTTTTTCTGGTTTTTAACTGTATGTTTTTAAAAATTTATTTCATTTAATTTTTTTATTGAACTCATTAATATTTTAATTATAATTATTCTGGAAGTGCACATAAGGGTTTTAATTTACTTTTTCCACTTGACTGATGAGTTTGAACTTTTTCATTTTTTTTTTAATTTTTATTTTATTTTATTTTTATTTTTGTTTTATTGAAGTACAAATATCAATGAGACAGTTTTAAGATACCTTGACAAGATGGATTTGATAAATTAATACATTGCAAACTGTTTTCATAATGTTTTGGTATCATAGAAGGTGCATACATGATATTATACTTACAGACATTATTATACCGTATGTCTCTTATCAGTAAATTAAGAGAGTGTAGCTG